>CM077080.1:65641285-65898709 GCA_039513925.1 Platanthera zijinensis
AGAAAGAAGTCAAATTTTGGCTTAGAGAGATCCACAAAATATAACACAACAAAATATTTCCGCTCGGTCGCGTAAAAAAATGAAAAATATATATTTTTAGCACTCGTCATATATCGCTCGCTAGATATCGCCCAATATATCGGGTAAGACCAATATATCCAGGCCCGACGACCGATATTCTGGGGATATTTTTAAAGACGATATTTTTGCTTAAAATATTTATGTCATAGCGGTTTCTGCCCAAAACCTTTATGTCGGCCGACATTTACAATACTGGTTGATACTCTAGGTGTCATGCGGTAAAAAATTTGGTTGTGTACAATTTTTTAAGCATATTTCTCTATAACTTGATTGCGAAGCACTGCTAGCTTCGTAAGGAAAATATCTGAAAGTTCTCAAAAATAATGGAACATCCTGAATATTATTTTTGATTTGACGTGCATCAATTAGAAACATATAACATATATTACTACTTATGTTTGTCTTAGCCGAAAATGCAATAACATTGGAGACTCCTTTCATGCCTCGAGACATAGCAACGAATTGATATGCAACACTTGATTTAACATTGCCTTCTGATAATCAATTCATACTCATAATTAGATCAAACTCTGTTGTAGGAGGGATGCATATTTCTATTGTAGATTCAAACCTTTCAAGGGTAAACAAAATCTACATCGATGACTATCATGCTAAGAGAATCGTTCTACACCTGGGGATTCTAACACTGACACCTCAAGAAAGATTCTGAGCTTGACTATAAGCAAAAGATTCTACCATAAATAATTGTTACAATCTCATACTAAGGTGGGTGGAACATGATTCAGATAAAGAAGTTGCCAATAAGAGGTGATAACTAATCTGACTAAAATATACTGAATACTATCATATCAAGGATGATTGCCGACCCTATGAATTTTGATCTCTTATTGAGTTTCTGCAGACTGTCGTAAATGCAAGAACTCATACTTGAACAAGATACTGTCTTGACAACATGCACTAACTTGAGGTTCTTCTATATAAGTCAATCTTGAAAGAGATCACATACTAATTTGAGGAAGTTACCTCATGTGACATGATCTGTAATCCGTCATATAAGGTGTGTATCATTCAAGATTTTCTCTAGAGAGTATCATAGTTAATGAGTGGCAAGTCACATTCTTATCGATAATCACTTATGATATTAAAGGAATTAGAGACACCAAATGATTAGACATCAACCAAAAGTCCAACTTTGAACTTAGCTAAGTAAGCATCTGACATCACTCTTACTTGTGGTTAAAGATGGTGACTTAATGACTCTAACGTCGAAGGAGAGATTCAAATGTGTTAGAAAATCCTACTTTAGGGCCCATCTAGGGGCCCATTCTTCTCTCTTCTCTCTCTATTTGTATTAGTCCCACATCTTGGTTTGGAATTTCTCTCTTTCTTCTTCTCCTATATAAATGTATTCATACTTGTAATTATCAATTCAAGAAGTATATACAAGGTTTGGAGCTTTCTCTACATGGTATCAGAGGGACTGGTTCGACACCTGCGGTTTCCCCTTTTCTGACCGCCCAGCCCGCCCTCCCTCCTGTCCGCAGCTTGCTCTGCGGTCTCCCTCCTACCCGCCTGTCTCCGCGGGCTCCTCTTGTGTGGACTGCGGGCCTGTCCGCTCTTCCCTTATTCACGCGGCTTTTGCGGCCTACACTTTCTGCATCCGCTTCTCCTCTCCCTCTTCGTGGTTCCACCCTCCTCCGGCTTCTTATAGCCATCTTCTGCTCTGACCCGTGGGGCCCACCTCTCTTATCCGCTGCGGACTCTCCTTTTGACCGCGCAGTCTCTTCTTCTGTCCGCTCGAGCTTCTCTACTCGTGGACTTCTCCTTCCCCGCAGCGGGCTCTTCTCTTGTCCGCCGCGTGTTCCTCTCCTCTCGCCTTCTCGCGTGGTTGTTTCTGGTCTCTAGCCGCGACCTGCCTCCTCTTCTCGCGGCCTCGACTCGTCGCTTGCTCTACCCGCGCGGACCACCTTTCTGTCTACCCGTCGCGGTCTCTCTTCCTGTCCGCTGCGGGCCCTTCCTCTTAATGCTTTGAGTTGTTTTTACTCGTGGTCTCGTCTCCTGACCGCTCGAGTTCCGAGCTCGCCGTTTCTTGCTTCCCGCTGTGACCTTTCCTTAACGGTGCGAGTTCTCCTCTCTATATCTATCCGCGGCTGTCCACCTGACCGTGCGAACTTCCCTTTCCCCATTTTGGTCGCGATCTGCCTAATCGCTGGTGTGACCGCGCGGACTGCTCCTCTTCTCGCTGCGGCCTCCTGCTCTGCCTCTTCTTGGTGCGACCTGCTTCTCGCTAGTGACTGCTCCTTCTCGCTGCGGTCTGGTCCTTCCCGCTGCGGCCCGGTTCTCGCTGTCGCCGACTTCTTGCTGCGGCCTGGTCTTTCTCGCGGCGACTTCCTTCACCGTTTTTCCCCGTTGCCGCTTCTCGACCCTCTAAGGCCTGTGTTTTACCTTGGCCCGGTCTGTCTCTATCCACCCGGTCTAGTTCCTTATTCGCCAGGTGTTTGCTTCTGTTGCGGTCTTCTCCTAACCGCGCAGCCTGCTTGTTTCTAGCCGCTGCGGACTCTGTTCTTACCACGCTGGTCGTGGTCGTTTCTTGCCGCTGGTACGTTGTCACCGTGACCGCTGCAGACTATTCCTTGCAAAATGATCAGCTGTCCTCCGGGCTCTGTGGTGTCTGTTTCCGATGGTGGTACCTCCTGCCTTGCTCACAGCTCATCCTGGATTTTGGATTCCGGGGCCTCTCACCACATTACATCACGGAAACCACCACAATATTTGAACTACGTGCATCCCCAGTTCATTACTTTTGCTAGTGGGGACACACTTCCCGTCTCTGGTGTGGCAGATATTTACCTCACACCCTCCATTACTCTTCGCTCTGCTCTTCATGTTTCGGGCTCTCCGTTCAACCTTCTCTCTATTGGCTGACTCACTGCTGACCTCGATTGTGCTGTTATTTTTTCTTCTAACTCGTGTGTTGTGCGGGATCACAAGACGCAAACCATCATTGGAAAAGGGCAGTTGTCGAATGGTCTCTATATCCTTAACCCGTCTCCCCCAACAGTGCTGTCATCTATTAGCTCCGTTGACTAGCATCGACGTCTGGGTCATGCTCCTCTAAACATCCTCAAAAAATCTCTCCCGGACGTGTCCTTCCACGAGTTCACATGTGAGTCTTGTATCTATGGGAAATATCATCGCCTTACGTTCTCATCACATCCTTCTCGGCGTCCTGCTCCCTTTGATCTTGTTCACTCCGATATTTGGGGCCCTTACAAAATTACAAGTGTTTTTGGATACCGTTACTTTGTCACATTTGTCGATGACTACTTTCGGGTGACCTGGCTGTATCTCCTTCGTGACCGCTCTGAATTGCCCGGTGTATTCCGTACATTTTTCATTGAAACTCGCAACCAGTTCTCCACAACCATTAAAACCCTCCGCACCGATAATGCCCGTGAATACACTAGTCATACCTTCTCTCACCTCTGTGCGGAGTTTGGGATCATCCATCAGACCTCCTGTGTCTATACCCCCCAACAAAATGGCGCTGCTGAACGCAAGAATCAACACCTGCTCGAGGTCACCCGCTCACTTATGATTCAGATGAATGTTCCAAAACAATATTGGAATTTTGCGGTTTCAATCGCTTGCACTCTTATTAACCGCATGCCTTCATCTATCCTCAATTTTGCGGTTCCCTTCAATCTCCTTTTTTCCTCTCAGCCTCCATTCTCCATCACCCCACGCGTGTTTGGTTGCGTATGTTTTGTTCATCATCTTGGCCCGTCCACTGACAAACTTGCCCCCCGTGCCACTAAATATATGCTTGTGGGCTATTCTCGAACTCAGAAGGGCTACGTTTGTTTTTCTCCCACGGATCGCAAGGTGGTTACTTCTGCTGATGTCACCTTCCTCGAAGATCAGCCGTATTACTCTCAACCTATTGACCCTCCTCTTCCACCACCTCTCCCGCGACCTGTTATCCCCGTAAATTCCACTATTCCACCTCTACTTCCGCCACCCATCCCACCTAAACCACCTACACCACCAGTCATTCGTGTGTACACTCGACGTCCCCCCTCGTCTACTACCCTACGAGAGCTGCCCCGCTCTAATGATGCTTTGCAACCTGCGGATCCGACAACTGCTTCCACTGCCCACTCGATGGACAACTTTGTCTCTCTTCACCGCCTCTCTCCGGAACTCCGTCAGAGTGCTCTCTCTGTATCCTCTATCTCCACCCCTAATTCTGTACAGAAGGCTCTTCACCACTCCGGATGGCGGGCGGCCATGGAGGATGAAATGCGGGCTCTCTGGGCTAACCGAACTTGGGATCTGGTTCCTCTTCCTGCAGGTCAATCCTGTGTTAGCTGCAAGTGGATCTTTGTTATTAAACATGCGGCGGATGGCACCGTTGAGCGTCTAAAGGCCCGCCTCGTGGCCCGGGGTTTTACTCAACAACATGACATTGATTATGAGGAAACTTTTTCTCCGGTGGCAAAATTGAACACGGTCCGCGTTCTTCTCTCCCTGGCTGTTCATCGTCATTGGCCACTTTATCAGCTGGATATTAAGAATGCGTTTCTCAACGGAGATCTGCAGGAGACTGTTTACATGCACAAACCTCCCGGGTTTGAGACCACGGGGGAGTCTCGGCTCTGTCATCTTCGAAAATCTATTTATGGTCTCAAACAGTCCCCACGCGCTTGGTTTGAAAAATTCAGCAAGGTTGTCTATGATATTAGCTTTATTCGGAGCTCGGCTGATTTTTCTCTCTTCACCCGACACCGGTCAATCGGAACTGTGATCCTACTTGTCTATGTTGACGATATCCTCATTACTGGCGACAATATTACAAGGATACAACATATTAAGAAACAATTAAACTCCACTTTTCAAACCAAAGATCTTGGCAACCTTCGGTATTTTCTCGGGCTTGAGGTTGCACGACGCCCTGATGGTTTTGTGTTAACCCAACGGAAGTATTGTATGGACCTCCTTCATGATGCCGGTTATTCTGGATGCAAACCTGCGGATACTCCTATGGATGCAAATCACAAACTCTCAGCCCACAGCTCTGACTCCGACAAGCTCCTTACAAATCCAGAATACTATAGACGCTTGGTTGGGAAGCTGATCTACCTTACGGTCACTCGACCAGATATCTCTTTTGCTGTGGGAGTCGTAAGTCGTTTTATGCATGCTCCTCGGACATCTCACCTTCAAGCTGTCGAGCGCATTCTTCGATATCTCAAGATCACTCCAGGACAAGGGCTTGTGTACAAGCCATCCACATCTTTATCCCTTGTCGCGTACTCTGACGCTGACTATGCCGGGTCCATTGATGATAGGCGTTCCACAACAGGTTTTTGTACCTACTTCGGTGAACATCTCATAACCTGGCGTAGCAAGAAACAGAATATGGTTGCTCGCTCTTTTGCTGAACCTGAGTACCGCGTTATGGCTGTTGTTTTTTCCGAGTTAACTTGGCTTGAGAGCCTTCTGAGAGACTTGGGTGTTCGTCTCTCATCACCAGCGACCCTATTTTGTGACAGTCAAGCGACAATCCATATTGCCAAGAATCCAGCCTTTCACGAACGCACAAAGCATATTGAAGTTTACTGTCACTTTATCCGAGAAAAGGTACAGGCAAAGAAGATAGATTTGGAGCATGTTCCTGCTGCAAGCCAAGTTGTTGACATCCTGACTAAAGCACTCTCTCGGCCACTATACTACCAGTTTTTATCCAAGCTTGGTGCCTACGACTTGTACGCTCCAGCTTGCGGGGGAGTGTTAGAAAAGCCTACTTTAGGGCCCATCTAGGGGCCCATTCTTCTCTCTTCTCTCTCTATTTGTATTAGTCCCACATCTTGGTTTGGAATTTCTCTCTTTCTTCTTCTCCTATATAAATGTATTCATACTTGTAATTATCAATTCAAGAAGTATATACAAGGTTTGGAGCTTTCTCTACAAGATGAAATCTTAAGGTTTTGTGAATTTTTTGGGTAATGAGATCCTAAACCTAGCTCTGATACCAATTGTAAATCTCTACTTAATTTGACATCAATTCATAAGTATGACCGAAACTTATTATGTGAAGCGAACAAAGCAACACTATATAAAATTAGTATCATAATTGGAAATACTAAAGTTTAAATTTGATGTAAAGGACTGGAATAAAATTAGTGAAATATCTTGCAGCTGAAACACAGAGCCAACTAGTATGTAAGAGCAAACAACCTGACCGGTAACCTCTGTAATGAAAATTTCTAAAACGGATCATCCCATTGGCGAGCAAGAAAGACTTTTCCCCCATTGACATTAAACATATTTTAAATCAAATAATATGAGCATGCTTTTAAAATAACATTTTATATAAAAAAGTATACTTTGTTCTATACATGCTTTTTAATAAAGTACTTGAAATATAGACGTCTGATTTATTACAGAACATAAACTAAATTTTCTTACGAATTTCAAAATCATAAACCTATAGAGATTTCTAGATTTCGATTTACATTTGGAACTAAGATGTCTCATATCTTCTATTCTTCTCAATCTTAGTTAAGTAGATTCTTATGCACATTATAACGATTCAAGTCCCTATTAACAAATATATGTTTTCTAGTGTCTCAAACACGGATTCGAATCTAACTAAGATTCGAATCTAATAATCTTTGAATGAGGTGTCGACTCCCAAACTTGAGGCTCATAAGGTCTGCTAAGCCCTATGAGTAAGATAATGCGCCTCTATCTATCACGAGAGAAATCTCGATCGTGCCTCCTAACAATCTTCTATTAGTGGCTGACATGAACACAAAACGAACATCCGCTTAATGCCACTAATTTCAATTTTGTGTTCCATTAATCCTTTAACCTTTTTATTTATAGCTTGTACGATTAAGCTTGGGGGAACGTTCACACGATTAAGCTTGGGGGAACACTCACATAATACGCCATTCTTAAACTATGAATTTCATCACATTTGCTTTATATATAATCTTTATGCTAATGGTATCAACATGTTGAACTAGCCGTACTATGATTACCACTTCCCATAATTTTTGTGTACAAGATAATTAGTCTTTCGCATTCACATAGTTCATAAACTTAAGGGCACAGAGAAATTACTTAAGGATCTTCTTTCATCATGATCCACATTATTCGCATTACTGTCATACAACTATGAAACTATACTTCGTTATTTTCATCTATTCATACTTTGTGCTTTTCATAATTACGTACATTATTTTATTTCTCATAATATGGTAACATTAAATTGGAGGGAAACATTCATATATCTACAATATGTCTAACTATAAGAAATAACATTTCTTACATTCTAGTTTACACGGTTTGTATTACCATAATAAGATGATTAAATCATGATCTACTATTTTCGTCTATGCCTAAGGTGTGTTATACAAGATTTCATGTTTTTCCATAACCATACTATTATGCATAAGATCAATTACATGAAGACTTTTCTCCAATCTAAACATTGTTCATATTATGGCGACATAATGCTTAAGTTTTTATTCATTGTTTTTTATTTATACATAAATTTTCAATTTCTCACCATATTCCTACATAACAATGTTTGTTACATAAATTGAACTACATTATATGCCTAACCAAAAGGAAATGAATTTCTTACCTCGATATTGTGGCGTTCAATAGACGTGGCAAGGTGGCATGATCACCCTCTAGGTTGCTTAGATAATGTTAGAAGGAAATTCTGTAAAGGCCCAAAGAAAGGCCATCAAGGGTCCTCTTCCTCCTTATGTTTTAGTCTCACATCTTGAATAAGATTTCTCTCCCTCTTTCTTTTCCTATATTAATGTACAAATACATGTATTCTTGATGAAGAAAATTAAATAAAAAGATTTTTCTGTTTATTTCTCAATCTTTGGGTGTTTCTCTACATGATATCAGAGCAACCCGATCCGCAATCTCAACATCGTGCTCTCCCTTGCTCCCTGGGCGGTTAGAATTCTCTAACAGCGCGCCTAGATTTGTTTTTTGCGACCAAGAATTTTCTAACCCCAGGCCTCCTGGTTTTGCTTCCGCCCTCCCACCCATATTTTCTTCCTCCCCTTTATAGATTCTGTCCCACCTCTGCCTCTTTCACTGCTGGGTCCCACCTCTGCCGTTTCTCCGCAACCTCTTTCCCTTGCAGCGGTTTGTGCGGTCTTGTTTACTTGCCTTGCCGCCGGTTTCTTGGCCGCTCATCTTCTCCTATCCGTAGTGTGATGCCTTCATCTTAAATAACAGGTACATGCAATATTTCATTATAAAATTTCATGATAATACAATAGTTTGAAATCAACTAAACAAAGAATAGAGGTGATTATTTAAGGAGAAATCAGAGGAGAAATGAGCGATCATTAATGCGAGGTAGAGGATACTGGTTTCGAATTATCAACTTATTAAGTTCTCGATAGTCGACACATAATCGAAATAGACCATCTTTCTTTTTAACGAAAAACACTGGAGCTCCCCATGGTGAGTTGCGCAGCGAAAGCATAGTGGGCCCATAACCCACAGTTTGGAGGATCAAAACCTCTCTCTGATACCATTTAATTATAACGGCCTCACTTTCCAGGCTACCATTACAATTTTCATAATCTAATATCACAGAGGCGCCAGGTAATTAAACATTCAAAAGTTAATTCAGTAATAATTACAGAGTACATAAGAAAAGAGCAGAAAAATAAAACATGTTTATTATTTATGAATAGGTCCAGTCTAACATTATGTCATATAATATCAAAGAGCCAGCAGATAACCAAACCTATATGTATACAAAAGTAGGGTTTATCTTAAAACTATGTCGTATATAAGATTGAGCTATATCAAAAAAATATGTACATGGACACAGATCAAAATAACTAACTATACTACATGACTAACACACTACAAACTATTGGAAGCAGAACTGGAACTCATCGTGAAGGCAATCTGGATCACGGCAGACGGTCTTGTGAGCATCCAGAACTCCGAAGACTGTGGTAACGACCTCGACCCAAATCTTGTACATCTTCTCGCGGCGGGAAGGGGGGTCAGAGATTGAGCTACATCAAAAAAATATGTACATGGACACAAATCAAAACTAATTATACTACATGACTAACACACTACAGACTACTGGAAGCAGAACTGAAACTCATCGTGAGGGCAATCTGGATCACGACAGGCGGCCTTGTGAGCATCCAGAACTCCGAAGACTGCGGTAACGACCTCGACCCAAATCTTGTAAATCTTCTCGTGGCGGGAAGGGGGTGGTCAGCTAGAGCTGCCGGGAGTGGCTTCCTCCTTGACCTGTTTCGTTACATTTTCTATTAGTCAAAAGACTAAATGAATTTTTATTGTTCCCTTGATTACTATGGTGCCTTATTTATATTTTTACGGATTTATTATTTCATATTCCCTTAATTACATTATCTCTTATTTATCTTCTTTATATCATTTCTTTTTCATCTTCTTCTCATTATTTCCTTCTTTGTATCATCTATTTGTATTTATTTTCATGTGATTTGCATTGGTTTTTGTTTCCTTACTTCTTATACTTTTGTTTTGTTATCGGGCAATGTTAATGGTACATTAATATTTACATTTATATAGCGCGCTTGTGTACCTTTTCTTATTCGCACACTCTCATTCACGTGCCTTTTTCTTATTCACACGTTTAGTCACTTTCATTTCATTTTGCATTGGGAGAACATTCGCCCCACCTCCACCAGTTGGGTTCACCATTAACTTAGCCCATTTCATCACATTATTCACTTTTACTTGTTTCATTCATTTATATGATGACATGATTAATTACATGATTAATTATGTTTCTTTTCTTTTTTTACAACATGAAACAAATTTAGCAAATAATAATCATGCAACCGTAAGAAGAGCAATTATAAAAAGGATAAGAAATCACAGTGGCCTTCCCCTTTTCTTTATCACCTCCACCATTATTATTACGCCTTCCACTGCCACGGGATGCCATGACCTAGATTGTAAATATTTTAAGAACATTAGATTGATGTTTCCATTGAGTTCAAACATAACATACTTCCCTTTGATGGGTTCCACTTGACCTAATTAAGTCAAAGGATTTTAAATGGCTTAGGGATTTACTGCCCTAATTTTTGAATTAGGACTTTTCACTGATTTAGTGAAGGGCAGCAATCCCTAGCCTCTAATTAGCAATTTGGAGTAATCTCTAGCCTCCAATTAGTGATTTGGAGTCAAAGGGTAACTCTTTCCCTTGAAATAATTGGCAACCAAGTATCACGAGGATGGGGTTATGCTCCAATTGAGAAGTATACATGCCAGGAGTCCTTTCCTATCCTCATGCATACTTCAAAATTTCGAAATCATGATTATAGCACTTAGGGTTTCACTCAAATTTCATTAAATCATAGGTGTGGGCTTAAATAATCATTATAAAAACTTTTCCTATGAAAAAACCCAAAGAAAATCCAAAAATCTTAAACCCTAGGGTTTCTACCCTCTTCAATCCATCCAAAAACGTCATAATAGAAACATGAGTAGAGAGGAGGAGATTACCTCTCAATTGAAGGAGAAATCACAAAAATCGGAGGAGAAATGAGCTCTCCGGATGGATCGGCGGTATGCGGCTTTGTCCGTCCGTCGCCTAGAGCTCTTGCGGAAATCGGGAGAAGGAATAAGAGCGGGCACTGTTTATTTCACTTAATCGGGTACTGCTTTCGCTTAGGATGACACACACACATCTGTTATGCGTGACTCTTCTTGAACCGCCCGGTTCAATCCATTAGCCGGCCCTCCTCCTTAAATAAGCACCTCTATTCTTTGTTTAGTTAATTTCAAACTATTGTATTATTATGAAATTTTATAATGAAATATTGTATATACCTGTTATTTAAGATGGAGGAATCACAATTCTCCCCTCCTTATTGAATTTTCATCCGCAAAAATCTTCAATCTGAATCTCCCTCAAACAGTTGAGGGCAGAGATTTCTCATTATCTCTTTTTTTCCCAAGTTGCTTCCTGAATACTATGCCCTTTCCACTAGACTTTGACGAATCGAACTTCTCAATTTCGAAGTTGTTTATTTTATCAATCTACAATCTTATATGCCTCAGTTGGGCTTGACAGATCAGGCTCAATTTGAATCTGTTCAGAAGGAATTATTTTCTCCGGATCAGCTATATATTTCCTCAATGAAGAAACATGAAACAAATCATGAAGGTTTTGAAGAGCATCAGATAATACTAGGCGATAAGCCACCGGTCCAATCCTTTCAGAGATGACAAATGGCCCCACGTATCTTGGACTGAGTTTTCCAAGTCGGTGAATTCGTGAGGCTTCCTTGAAGGGCTTTATTTTAAGATATACCATATCGCTTGCATTAAACTCTACTCTTCGATGTCTGACGTTGTAATATTTTTGTTGTTTGTCTTGGACTATTTTCAATCTTTCGCAAAAAAGTATAAGTTTATCATTCATTTTATCTACTTGGTTCTTTGGGAACAACTTTTGCTCCCCATCCTCTGCCTATCTTAGCGGGGTACGACACCTTCGCCCATATAATGCTTTGAATGATGTCATCTGAATACTTGATTGGTAGCTATTATTATAAGAAAATTTCACCAACGATAAGTATTTTTCCCATGAGCCCTTTAGATCGAGTACGACCATTTTCAATAGATTTTCCAACATTTGGATGGTTCGCTCGGACTGATCATCAGTTTGGGGGTGAAAAGCAGTACTATATAATACTTTTGTTCCCAACTTTTTCTGTACTAGCTTCCAAGTATTCGATGTAAAGCTTCCATCCCTGTCAGACACGATGGATCGAGGAATTCCATGATATTTACAGTAATGTCGATGTACTTGTCAACTAACTTTTGCACTAGACTGCCATTTTTCATGGGAATGAAATGCGCAACCTTCGTGAGTCGATCAATTGGTTAATGTAACAAACCATAAAAAAAAAATATAAAAATACTAATACTAATAATAATAAAAATAAAAATAGAAACAAAGACTTAAAAGTTTACGGTCCTAAACCTACCCCCCCTTTATTAAATTCCCGAGCCCCGGTTGATTCCGCATCCCGCAAGAAACCCGCAGGAACAACTTCCGCCTCGCTCGCACCCGACGGCCCCGATTCCGCCTGTGCGTCCCCCGGCAGCCCCCGATCCCGGCCTCCGGCGCCTCCTCCTCCTCCGGTAGGCCTCCAGCGCCCATTCCTTTTGCTTCCCCGACGTCTCTGGTGCTCCTCTTGGCCGGAATCTCCCGCACGGCCCTTTTGGCCGATCGCTTCCAAGAAGGGCCGGAAGAAATCCCTTCCTCTCCTCCTTCTCCGTCCAATGAGGGCAAGGACACCATTCCTTCTCCGACAATGCTAACTCCTACTCGTTCCAACCGGTGGATTTCGTGAGGGACTCCTAGGGTTTCGCTCGAAACCCCTCCTCGTGGATTTCTGAGCCCAGATCGGGTCTCCTTGGGTAAGGAATTTCATCAACCCATCATATTCTATTTGCCCTGATTTTTTTAGGAGGATTTCCGCCCTCCGATTGACGTAATTTCGTCGGTCTCACTTAGAAGTGTCGTGAATTCGACTAATTTCATTTATGTTTATGTTTCCGGTGCCGCTCGTCCAATCTAGGTGGTGGGATTGCTCCAATCTTGAGAATTTCGCCTCCAAATCGCGGTAGCCACTTCTCCCCTCACTCTCGAGGGAGGTAAATTTCTACAACTCCCCCCTGTGGTGTGATGCGAATATCCAACGCATGTGCAAGTGTGAAACTCTTGATTATTCAACCTAAAATGCGTTGTGGATCCTGAACAGGTTTAGCTCGAGCTCCTAACCTTGCTTAGCTGTCGCTAGTTTTTTCGGCGTAACCTTGAGGCAAGTAGAGAAATCTCTCTCGCTTGCAAACATGAAATTTATATTACTTGACTTGTTGCAATAAAATAGACCCTTATAAACTGGAATCGCCAAAATAATAAATTGCCATTATTAAATCTTGAATCCCTGAAATCATATACAACCATATGCCAATATTGAGGTAAGAGTGTTGTTTTGGTGTGACGCCTTGAATCGAGCTCCCGACTAACTGGTAACAGAAACCATTAGTCGATCATTGCAAGCACCGTCGTTGATAAGCCTTGCATCAATTTATACACTGGAATCCTGTACATCAAATGACAACACATTCACCCTTCAATATAGATCGCTTATGGTATTGCAGCTAGGCTAAACTCCGGAGTAGGCTATTAACGTAAAAGAATCTTGTTAGACATGGTTACTTGTCTGGTTGTTACATGTAAGACCAGCTCACTAAACTCTAGTTTTCTTTACTTACTTTTTGCGTAAGCTATTAACTTGAATCATTATGTAACTTCATGTTCTGAGGCATTTTTCATTCTGTTTGGATTTGCCTTAGGTTTCGTGACTGCGCCGCCCGGTTCCTGAGATTTCTTCCGCCAGCTACAACTTCTGTTTGGAGGTTTCTCTTTGTTTATGTATCCGCAGGTTCTATGTATTTTGCTTCAGTACTGTTGGGATTTTTCTGTTTATGTATTAGTTATCATCAGACATTTTCTCTTGTATCGTGGACAACTATTTAGGACAAAACATTGTACTAGTTCATTTCACTCATGATATTCTATCCTTGTGACTAATTGCATTCATTTAGTCTTAGCACCACTTGTGCCTTAGTTTTTATAAAAGAAATGCATGGCTTCCGCACTAATCTAAAAATCTTTTAAAATTCTTTCAAAAAATAGCTGTTTTAAAAACTAGCTGTATAATTTCTGGTCCCGCCTTAGCAGGCATGGGTTTTTTTTTCTCTGCATGCCTGTGGCATCACGACCTGCCCGAAGCGCACTCTGATCTTGGTGAGACGGGTCGTGACAGTTGGTATCAGAGGGAGGTTTAAAAAAAAAGGGGGGTATTTTGAAAATATTACAAATTTTTGAATTTTACTATATCTATACATGCATCATTACTTCACTCACTCTATCATTGTCTGTTGTTCGAGGCTGAAACACGCACACACTCACTCATAAACATGAGTAGTATGCGTGCAAATGTTAAGGGAGTATGAGCAAACTTAATATTTATATGCATATGAATTTTTCACTAGGATAAACACCGCTTGCAAATATTAAATTGTATGGGCGGTTTAATATTTTCAAGTGCGTGACATTAGAATCATAATGTGCATGACATGTTAAGTGATATGAGCGCTTAACATGACATGTGTATCCATTCATGAGCATTTTTTTTAGGAATGCATTGTAGGCATAATTACATTGCATGCACATCATAACTCATTGCACAAGTGCTAAGCTAAGAGCAACAGATGACGATTGTACACACATGGATTTCAAAATCATAAGCTATCGCACGCAATTTTATCGTCGCATTTGCATTTGCATGGCTATCACCTAGAGTTGTCCACTGAAAATGCTGTAACTATTACATGATTTATGTATCCAACAGTGTTAGAATGCTAGAACCTGTAGACTTGATCTGTTATGCTTAGCCTGACCATTCTCTTCCTTAATTCTTTTGTCTCTCTTAGATGGCTCCTAAGCGATCACAGCGAAAGAAAGCTACCCCTGCTGCAAGGGAGGCCCCTAGAGATGAAACTACCCAGCTTTTGAGACAGCTTCTAGAGCGTGTCACCCGTCTGGAAGGGGAACGCCAAACTCCTGATCCAGCCTTTGGTTCCGGCAGCGCTGGGATGACTGGAGTAGCTGTTACCACCACCCCTCCTGCACCCGGATCTGGAACCGGCTTGTCTACTGGCACCCTCGAGGCCCCGCTTGTGCCAAGTCCGACTACTTCCGTAACGATGACAGACACTCTAGCTTTCAAGAGACTAAATCCACCTACTTACAGCGGCGACCGTGACTACTTCGTGATCACGGAATGGGTCTCCCAGATGGAGAAACACTTTGAGTATGCTGCAGTTCCCGATGTCCAAAAGGTTCTCCTTGCGGCCTATCAGCTTACCGAAGATGCTTACACTTGGTGGCTTCAGCGCCGCAGCCTCCCCGATTCTAGCACCTTGACTTGGGGACAGTTCAAGGATGCTCTCATGGGAAACTTCCTCGCTTCTGTGGAGCGGGACAAGTTAGCTGAGAAGTTCCTATCCCTTCAGCAGTATGACAGGACAGTGACCGAGTATGCGAGAGAGTTCTCCCGCTTGTCCCTCCTTGCTGCGGAGTTTGTGCCAGATGAAGCCAAAAGGATCAGCCGTTTCGTGAAGGGACTCCGTCATGACTTCCAGCAGCATGTGGTAGCCCATGGCACCACCACCTACGCAGAGGCCGTGGGAGCCGCCTTGAAGGTGGAAGCAATTGAGCTGGATCGATCTACCAAGAAAGTCCAGCATGGCACCAGCAATGCCGCAACATCCGACCTCAAGCGCAAGAATGCTCCATCTCAGGAGCAAGGTCCCGGGCCTAAGGAGGTGTGCGCCTTCTGTCACAAGGTGGGCCATGTTGCCCAAGTATGTCGTTCTCTCCTGAAGAAGCAAAAGAAGGACATTCATGCCCCGTTGCCTCAGATGACGCTTGCCTCTGCTTCCACCGTCTGTGCGTACTGCAAGAAGCCGGGCCACCAGCTGAAGGACTGCCGTCGTAGGCAGAAGGCCTGTTTCAAGTGCGGGCAGGTTGGACACCTCAAGCTAGACTGCCCTATGAGGGAAAGCCCGATTCCCGCTCAGCCACTGCAGGTTGTCCCCGGAGCTCAGGACAGGGGAAAGGCTGTGCTGAACGTCACCACTCAGGGGGAGGCGCTCGCATCCACCTCTGTCATCTCCGGTATGTTCTAAGTAGAGTTTTAATTTCCTACATCCTTTAATTACCTACCTTTAGTATGGATAATCTTGAAATGTGTTATGATGTTTAATTCTAGGGAATTTTAGGGTCAAGAATAAGTGGATGCAAATCCTTTTCGATTCCGGGGCATCTCACTCTTTTATAGCACGCCACATCGTGGACCTTTATAATTGGCCTACTTAGACACTTGAGGTCCCTTTCGAGGTTTCTGTACCCGGTCATATGCATCTCTCCACCAGCGGCATTCTCAATTGCCCGATCCTGCTTGGAGAATTGCAAGTTTTCGCCGATCTCATAGTTTTGGAGATGTCAGAATTTGACGTAATCTTGGGGATGAATTGGTTGGTCGCGTATCGAGCTAAGCTGGACTGTGTGGCAAAGAGGGTCAATCTCAGCATTCGCGGCAAGGACTACAGTGTTCATGTTCAGACCCGCAGCCACCTGAAGGTAATTCGTGCTGTGTGCGCCGCTCGCCTTCTTAGTCAGGGTTGTTCTGCTTATTTTGTGTATGCTTCACATTCGGATGTTATCATACTGCAACTTGAGTCTATCCCGATTGCTTCCGAGTTCCCCGACGTGTTCCCCACCGAGTTGCCTGGGATGCCTCCCGATCGTGATGTAGAGATCTCTATTGATGTGGAGCCTGGAACGTGCCCCATATCTAAAGCTCCATACCGTATGGCACCGCGCGAGTTGGAAGAACTCAAATTGCAGTTGGATGAGATGCTCGAGCATGAATACATTCGTCCCAGCTCGTCTCCTTGGGGAGCCCCCGTCCTCTTCGTAAAGAAGAAGGATGGTTCCCTGAGGCTGTGTATCGACTATCGGGAGCTGAACAAGATCACCATCAAGAATAAGTATCCCCTCCCACGCGTCGATGACCTCTTTGATCAGCTTAAAGGCAGTTCTGTGTTTTCCAAGATAGATCTCAGAACAGGTTACACCATCAACTAAAGATTAAGGAATCCGACATCCCCAAGACAGCCTTTCGAACTCGGTATGGACATTTTGAATTCTTAGTGATGTCTTTTGGGTTGACTAACGCCCCATCTGGTTTCATGGATATGATGAACCGTGCATTCTGTGAGTTTCTAGACAAATTCGTCATCGTCTTCATAGATGATATTTTGGTCTACTCCAAAACTCGTGAAGAGCATGCAGTTCACCTTAGACTCGTCCTCTCTACCCTACGCCAGCATCAACTCTACGCCAAACTGGCAAAATGCGAGTTCTGGCTGGATCGTGTTGCCTTCTTGGGGCATGTCATTTCAAGGGATGGGCTATCTGTTGACCCCGCCAAAGTCTCCGCAGTGATGGACTGGAAGCAGCCCACTACTCCCACTGAGATCCGCAGTTTCCTTGGGTAGGCTGGTTATTACCGGCGCTTCGTCAAGGGTTTCTCCTCCCTTGCCGCTCCTCTGACAAGGCTAACTCAAAAGCATGCAAGGTTTGAGTGGACAGATCAGTGTGAGCAAGCTTTTTCCGAGCTAAAGCAGCGACTATGTTCCGCGCCAGTATTAGCTCTTCCGTCAGATCAGTTAGACTTTTCAGTCTACACTGATGCTTCTGGAGTTGGGTTGGGCTGTGTGCTAATGCAGGATGACTGTGTTATTGCTTACGGGTCAAGGCAGCTGAAAATTCATGAGCGCAATTATCCCACTCATGATCTGGAATTCACTGCAGTGGTGTTTGCCTTGAAGCTGTAGCGTCATTATCTCTATGGTGTGAAGTGCCACTTTTACACCGACCATCAAAGCTTAAAGTACATTTTTGTTCAAAAAGACCTAAACTTCGTCAGAGACGTTGGCTCGAGTTTGTTTCGGACTATGACTTGCAACTCGCATATGTTCCTGGTAAAGCCAATTCAGTGGCAGATGCGTTGAGTCGGCAGGCTTCTGTCGCCGCTTGTGCACCCATGTCAGCTTTTCTTGCAGCCCTGATTGATGACCTCGACCGGATGGACATATCCATCGCACTCGAGGGTCATGAAGGGGTTTCTGGTCCGTTATGGGTAGAGCAGGTGAAAGATTTACAGCCATCTGATCCCGCACTTCAGCGCATTCGCCAACAAGTTGAACTTGGGACTCTTCCGGATTTCTCCATCTCTGATGATGATGTTCTTCGTTTTCGAGGTCGACTCTGCATTCCTGATGTCCCTGAATTATTTGATAGTATCTGCAGAAAAGCTCATGAGTCCCGCTCATCTGGTCATCCTGGCAACAACAAGATGTATCATGACCTGAAGCAGATCGTGTGGTGGCCTGGTATGAAGAACCATATCGCACGCTTCATCTCTCGATGTCTGACGTGCCAGAAGGTGAAAGCTCAGCGTCAGCGTCCTGGTGGACTTTTGCAGCCTTTGCCTATCCCTGAATGGAAGTGGGAAGATGTTTCTATGGACTTCATCACTGGATTGCCTCGCACTTCGAGGGGACATGATGCAATTTGGGTTATTGTGGACCGCTTGACTAAAGTGGCCCATTTTATTCCGTATAAGGAGGGTCATTCCACCGAGAAGATGGCTCGGATCTATGTTGCAGAGATTGTTCGACTCCATGGGATTCCTCTGCGAGTCGTTTCTGATCGTGACTCAAGGTTTGTATCACACTTCTGGAAGGGATTTCAGCAAGCTTTGGGCACTGATCTTAACCTAAGCACCGCTTATCACCCGACGACTGATGGCCAGACCGAGAGAGTCAATCAAATTCTTGAAGACATGCTTCGGTGCTATATTCTGGATTACAAGGGAGCTTGGGATGAGCATCTATCCTTGGTTGAATTCGCCTACAACAACAGCTATCAAGAGAGCCTCAAGATGGCCCCCTTCGAAGCACTGTACGGGCGTCGCTGTAGGACCCCGCTCTACTGGTCGGAAGTCGGTGAAAAGGTGATTTTGGGTCCTGAGTTGCTTCAGGAAATGGAAGAAGCTACCAAGAAGACTCGACTTCAGCTCAGTCGTGCCATTGAGAGGCAGAGAAAGTATGCAAATCAACGCCGCCGTCCGTTAGAGTTTGCTGTTGGTGATCAGGTGTTTCTGAAGGTTTCTCCTACTCCTGAGGTGAAGCGGTTCGGTCGCCACCATAAGCTCAGCCCGAGGTTCGTGGGACCCTATGTCATCTCAGAGCGTGTTGGAGGGTCTGCCTATCGTCTGGAGCTACCTGATTCTTTGGCCAGTGTCCATAACGTCTTTCATATCAGTCAGCTTTGAAAATATGTCCACGATCCTAATCGTGTTCTTGAAGAAGTTCCAGTGATTCCTGAAGCCAATCTGTCTTATCCGATCGAGCCTTCGAAGATCGTCGAATATCAAGAACGCAAGCTTCGCAAAAGAACCATTCCGATGGTGAAGGTACTTTGGGTGCATGGCAAGTCTGAAGAGTACACCTGGGAACTCGAATCTGACATGCGCAACAAGTATCCTCAACTCTTCTCTTGATTCTTGGTACGTCTCTACGTCTTCCTTGTTACTTCAATATCCTTTATAGTTAGCTTTCATGCGTTAATCTGCAAACTTCTGTATGTTGTTGTTTTAGTTCCATTCAAAAAATTCCTATGTGAGTTTCGAGACGAAACTTCCTAAGTAGGGGAGAATGTAACAATTCATAAAAAATAAAAATAAAAATACTAATAATAATAATAATAAAATTAAAAATATAAACAAAGACTTAAAAGTTTACGGTCCTAAACCTACCCCCCCCCCTTTATTAAATTCCCGAGCCCCGGTTGATTCCGCATCCCGCAAGAAACCCGCAGGAACAGCTTCCGCCTCGCTCGCACCCGACGGCCCCGATTCCGCCTGTGCGTCCCCCGGCAGCCCCCGATCCCGGCCTCCGGCGCCTCCTCCTCCTCCGGTAGGCCTCCAGCGCCCATTCCTTTTGCTTCCCCGATGTCTCCGGTGCTCCTCTTGGCCGGAATCTCCCGCACGGCCCTTTTGGCCGACCGCTTCCAAGAAGGGCCGGAAGAAATCCCTTCCTCTCCTCCTTCTCCGTCCAATGAGGGCAAGGACACCATTCCTTCTCCGACAATGCTAACTCCTACTCGTTCCAACCGGTGGATTTCGTGAGGGACTCCTAGGGTTTCGCTCGAAACCCCTCCTCGTGGATTTCTGAGCCCAGATCGGGTCTCCTTGGGTAAGGAATTTCATCAACCCATCATATTCTATTTGCCCTGATTTTTTTAGGAGGATTTCCGCCCACCGATTGACGTAATTTCGTCGGTCTCACTTAGGATTGTCGTGAATTCGACTAATTTCATTTATGTTTATGTTTCCGGTGCCGCTCGTCCAATCTAGGTGGTGGGATTGCTCCAATCTTGAGAATTTCGCCTCCAAATCGCGGTAGCCACTTCTCCCCTCACTCTCGAGGGAGGTAAATTTCTACAACTCCACCCCTGTGGTGTGATGCGAATATCCAACGCATGTGCAGGTGTGAAACTCTTGATTATTCAACCTAAAATGCGTTGTGGATCCTGAACAGGTTTAGCTCGAGCTCCTAACCTTGCTTAGCTGTCGCTAGTTTTTTCGGCGTAACCTTGAGGCAAGTAGAGAAATCTCTCTCGCTTGCAAACATAAAATTTATATTACTTGACTTGTTGCAATAAAATAGACCCTTATAAACTGGAATCGCCAAAATAATAAATTGCCATTATTAAATCTTGAATCCCTGAAATCATATACAACCATATGCCAATATTGAGGTAAGAGTGTTGTTTTGGTGTGACGCCTTGAATCGAGCTCCCGACTAACTGGTAACAGAAACCATTAGTCGATCATTGCAAGCACCGTCGTTGATAAGCCTTGCATTAATTTATACACTGGAATCCTGTACACCAAATGACAACACATTCACCCTTCAATATAGATCGCTTATGGTATTGCAGCTAGGCTAAACTCCGGAGTAGGCTATTAACGTAAAAGAATCTTGTTAGACATGGTTACTTGTCTGGTTGTTACATGTAAGACTAGCTCACTAAACTCTAGTTTTCTTTACTTACTTTTTGCGTAAGCTATTAACTTGAATCATTATGTAACTTCATGTTCTGAGGTATTTTTCATTCTGTTTGGATTTGCCTTAGGTTTCGTGACTGTGCCGCCCGGTTCCTGAGATTTCTTCCGCCAGCTACAACTTCTGTTTGGAGGTTTCTCTTTGTCTAATGTATCCGCAGGTTCTATGTATTTTGCTTCAGTACTGTTAGGATTTTTCTGTTTATGTATTAGTTATCATCAGACATTTTCTCTTGTATCGTGGACAACTATTTAAGACAAAACATTGTACTAGTTTATTTCACTCATGATATTCTACCCTTGTGACTAATTGCATTCATTTAGTCTTAGCACTACTTGTGCCTTAGTTTTTATAAAAGAAATGCATGGCTTCCGCACTAATCTAAAAATCTTTTAAAATTCTTTCAAAAAATAGCTGTTTTAAAAACTAGCTGTATAATTTCTGGTCCCGCCTTAGCAGGCATGGTTTTTTTTTTCTCTGCATGCCTGTGGCATCACGACCCGCCCGAAGCGCACTCTGATCTTGGTGAGACGGGTCGTGACAGTTAATGCAAAAGTCTTCTCCAAAATTGACTTAAGATCGGGTTATCATCAAATTCGAAACAAGGAAGACGATATTTGCAAAACCGCCTTTAGTATGAGATACAAACACTTTGAGTTTGTAGTCATGCCGTTTGGATTGACAAACACGCCAACTGTTTTTATGGACTTAATGAACCGGGTATTCAAGGAATTCTTGGACAAGTTTGTTATTGTATTTATCGATGACATTCTGATATATTCAAAAAATAAGGATGAACATGCAGAACACTTAAAGATTGTGTTGCAGACAATGAAAAATCATGTCTTATATGCAAAGTTTACAAAATGTGATTTCTTGTTAAATGAAGTCTCTTTCTTGGGTTATGTCATTACAGAGTATGAGTTATTTGTAGAACCAGCAAAAGTAGAGGCAATTATAAATTGGCCAAGACCGACTACTGTCACAAAAATTTAGAGCTTTCTCGGGTTGGCAGACTATTACAAAAAAATTGTAAAAGATTTCTCAGCGATTGCACTACCACTTACTAAACTAACCCAAAAGCATGTTCTATTTCTCTGGACTGATGAGTATCAGGAGGCCTTTGATGAATTAAAAGCAAGATTAACCACTTCACCAGTGTTAGTCATGCCATGTGGCATTGAAGGTTTTCAAATTTATAGTGATGCATTCCTGAAAGGCCTTGACTTTGTTTTAATGCAAAATAATAAATTCATAGCTTATGCTTCGAGACAATTGAAAGATCCTGAACGTAACTATCCAACCCATGATTTGGAGTTGGCAGCTGTTGTTTTTGCCCTAAAAATCTTGCGACATTACTTATATGGTACTCAATGTGAGATTTTTACAGATCACAAAAGTTTAAAGTATATCTTCTCCCAAAATGAAATAAATATGCGCCAGAGACAGTGGTTAGAACTTATCAAAGATTATGATGTTGACATCAAATATCATCCCGGTAAAGGTAATGTAGTTGCTGATGCGCTTAGCAGGAAACATTTAACATCCATAATTGTTCCACTAACAAAACAAAAAGAGTTGTTGCGGGAAATGCAAAACTTAGAATTACTCACGTGTAACTACCTCCTAAACTCAAGACTTACTCTTTCAACTTATGACAGAGCATGCCATTAAAGAAAGGGTAGGGAAGGCGAATCAGGATCCTATATTTGTGAAAATTCTGAAAAAGATAAAAGTGGACAATCAAATGCTTTTACAGAGAATGATGGATTATTATTTCTAAATGAAAAGTTGTGTATTCCTAATGTCGATACACTTCGAGCAGAAATACTTTATGAAGTGCATAATATAACCTATTCAATTCACCCCGGAAGAACGAAAATGTACCAAGATCTCAAGCAGGACTTCTGGTGGCCAGGAATGAAGATTGATGTAATCCAAGATATTGTCAAATGTCACACTTGTCAACTTGTAAAAGCAGAACTTCAAAAGTCTGGCGGATACTTACAATCATTGCCTATTCTTGAGTGGAAATGAGATTATATAACCATGAATTTTGTCATGGGACTACCAAAGAGTAAAGCTGGAAACAATGGTATATGGGTGATTAAAAATCCAAAAAACTTAAACCCTAGGGTTTCTACCCTCTTCAATCCATGCAAAACATCATAATAGAAACAAGAGAAGTAGAGAGGAGGAGATTACCTCTCAATTGAAGGAGAAATCACAGAAATCGTAGGAGAAATGAGCTCTCGGGAAGGATCGGCTGTATGCGGCTTTGTCATTCCGTCGCCTGGAGCTCTTTCCGAAATCGGGAGAATGAATAAGAGCGGGCACTGTTTATTTCACTTAATTGGGCACCGCTTCCGCCTAGGATGACACACACACATCTGTTATGCGTGACTCTTCTTGAACCGCCCAGTTCAATCCATTAGCCAGTCCTCCTTACATAATCACCTATATTCTTTGTTTAGTTAATTTCAAACTATTGTATTATTATGAAATTTTATAATGAAATATTGTATATACCTGTTATTTAAGATGAAAGCGAAAAATCTTAAACCATAGGGTTTCTACCCTGTTCAATCCATGCAGAAACATCATAATAGAAACAAGAGTAGTAGAGAGGAGGACATTACCTCTCAATTGAAGGAGAAATCACAGAAATCAGAGAAATGAGCTCTCAGGAAGGATCAGCGGTATGCGTCTTTGTCCGTCCGTCGCCTGGAGCTTTTGCGGAAATCGGGAAAAGGAAGGACGTTGTTTATTTCACTTAATCAGGCACCGCTTCCGCCTAGGATGGCACACACACATCTGCTATGCGTGACTCTTCTTGAACCACCCAGTTCAATCCATTAGTCGTTCCTCCTTAAATAATCACCTTTATTCTTTGTTTAGTTAATTTCAAACTATTGTATTATTTTGAAATTTTATAATGAAATATTGTATATGCCTGTTATTTAAGATGGAGGCATCACACGCAGTTTCTCCAGCCCGCAATTTCCTCTCCCTTTCTCTCTGAGCGGATAAGCATCTGTCAACCGCAAGTTCCCCCTTGGTCGCAGTTCCTCTGTCCGCAACATCTCAGGTCGCTGAATCCTCGTCTCAGATCGCACCTCTGGTCGCGTCTCAGGTCGCACCTCAGGTCGCGTCTCCGATCACTCCTCTCTGGTTGCGCGTCTCAGGTCGCCTATTAGTCACATCTGCTAGCCGCGTGCTGCTTCTTAGCCGCGTTTCTTGCCGCTTTCCTCTGCTAGTCACAACCCTTGCCTTGCGTTTACTGGATGTGCTATTTTCTCCTCTCAGTTTCCTCCTTGCCTCTGGCTTCTTGCCGCAGTTCCTGTTTAGTCGCCAGTCTAGCCGCTTAGACCGCTTAGACCGCTTCCTCTGACCGCCACTGCTTTGATTGTTGTCGCTGCTCCTTGCAGGTTCCCTCATCAGGCTGCCTCTTCTAACCGCAGTGCTTCTCTCTAGCCCCATTTGAGCTTCATAGCGTCTTCTGATGCGCCTTCATTGCCTGCTCGTGCAAATATTCATGTTCCCGAGGTCCGTGGCGAGCTGCGGATCACCACTATTTCTCTTAATGAGAAGAAGAATTTTGTTGAGTTGGTGCATTCTATCCGCCGGGTTCTTCAGACTAAGGGTCTTCCACATCATTTGACCAAGGACACCCCTTCTGCTCCCACTGACGACTGGTTTCGTGATGATGGTCGTGTCCATACTTGACTCCTCAACTCCCTGGATGACGAACCCTACCGTATGACCATGTATTATGAGACGGTCAAGGCAATGTGGGATGAGCTTCATTACCTCTACTCCAACAAGGATAGTCTTCAACATTTGTTTGACATCATCACGGATCTTTAATCTCTCGATCAGGAGGTGCTGCTGACTTAGTCTCCTTTGTTGTGCGATCCATGACTTTGGTTGAGGCCTGGATTCAACATCAACCTCATACTACCGATCTTGCTGCATAACGAGCTCAAAAAGAATTTGTTGGTATTTCCATGATGATGGCTCGTGTTCTGCCTCATCTTCACAATGTTCGGGCCCATATTCTCTTTTCCTCCATTGTTCCCTCTCTCTTAGATGTTTGCCCAATGTTGTTGAAGGTGACACTACTTCCAGATTCTCCTGGACCTCCCTCTCTGGCTCTACCCCAACACTCAGTTGTCCCTCAACCCCCTCCTCCCTTTACCCGAGGAGGTTGCTTTGGCTCCCGAGGGAGGGGTCGCGGCAACCGGCCTAAGTTCAAGTGACTTACTGTGGTAAGGATGAACATCTTGGGGAAACTTGTTATCGTAAACATGGTCCTCCTCCTCTGCCTAATGCCTCTATTACTGCCGACACATCTTTGGGTACTCGTGTCGATATTGAAGCAATGCGCCTCCTGCTACAACATCTCTAAGGGTTACTCAACCATTTGTCTAGCTCTGTCGCCTCAATCTCCAATAAAGGTATCACTTGTTTCTCCAATAGTCCACGATGAATTGTGGACTCTGGTGCTACTCACCATATCACTTTACTGAAACCACCTCAGTACTTGGCATCTCTGCATCCCAAGTTTATAACTGTGGCCAATGGTGACACCGCTCCTGTCTCCGGTTCTACTGATATGCCCCTCAGTCCTTCTATTTATCTTCGCTCGATTCTTCATGTCCCAGGCTCTCTTTTCAATATACTTTTTGTTAGTCGCCTCACTGAAGATCTTGATTGCTGTCACCTTCACATCTTTTCTGTTGCAGGATCAACGTACACAAAATATCATTGGTAAAGGACGACTGTGCCATGAGCTCTACCTTCTCGATGTTTTTCCTACTGTTCTCTCCACTATCTCCTCTGCAAAGTGTCATCGATGTCTTGGGCATGCTCCTCTTCAAATTCTCAAGAAGGCTTTTCCTGATCTACCTCTTCCACCATTTACCTGCAAGTCCTGTATTTTTTGGAAAACAACATCGTTCATCTTTTCATCCTCATTGTACTCGGAGCGTTGCTCCTTTTGATTTGGTACATTCAGATGTTTGGGGCCCATACAAAATAGCTAGTCTTCCTGGTTATCACTATTTTATTACTTTTATTGAAGATTATTCTCGTATGACGTGGTTATATTTACTTCGTGATCGCTCTGATCTTACCAGTGTGTTACGAGCCTTTATTATTGAGATTCACACTCAATTTTCCCGTACCATTAAAACAATCCGTACAGATAATACTCGTGAATACACCGGTCATGTGTTTGATGATCTCTGCACGGAGTTTGAGATCATCCATCATACCTTTTTTGTGTATACTCCCCAACAGAATGGTGTGGTTGAGCGCAAAAATAGACATCTTCTTGATGTTGCTCGCTCCCTCATGTTTCAAATGCAGGTTCTCGAGGCTTATTGGCACTTTGCAGTCTCCATAACATGTTATCTCATCAATCATCTTCCCTTGTCCGTCCTCAGCTATGCCACTCCATTCATTCTTTTCTTTCCCTCCACACCGCCCTTCCCTCTCACACCTCAAATATTTGGTTGTACCTGCTATATCCATAGTCATGACCCTTCCACTGACAAGATTGCTCCTCGAGCAACCAAACATATGTTTGTTGGTTACTCTCGTACTCTGAAAGGGTATGCGTGCTACTCTCCCACCGATCTTGTTGTGTCTGCTGATGTTACCTTCGCGGAAGATCAACCATTTTTATCTCCTCCATCTTCTCCTCCACCGCCGTTATTACCATGCCCTGCCATTCCTGTCACTTTTCCTCTCCCATCACTCCTTCCCACCCTGGTTACCGGTCCAAACAAACCACCTCCTCTTCGTGTCTACACTCGTCGCCCACCTCGCTCTGACGCCCCCTCGCAGTCGCCTTCAACCTTTAGTACCTCGCGGCCTGTTGATCCGGCTCCTGTCTCCACGGCTCATCCCATGACAAATTATATATCCTTGCATTGCCTCTCCCCGAAGCTTCTCAAATTTGCTACTTCTTTATCCTCCATCTCTATACCTAACAATGTGCAGAAGACTCCAACATCCGGGGCGGCGTGCGGCCATGGACAAGGAAATTACCGGCCTATGGGGTAATAAGACCTGAGATCTGATTTCCCTTCCTCCAGGGTAGACTTGCGTTGGATGTAAATGAGTCTTCACAATCAAACATGCTCCTGATGGGACTATTGACCGTCTCAAAGCCCGTCTTGTGGCTTGTGGGTATACTCAGCAACAAGATCTTGACTATGAGGAGACTTTTTCACTCGTTCCCAACCTAAACACAGTTCGTGTCCTAATCTTCTTGGCTGTACATCGCCAGTGTCCCTTACATCAATTAGATATCAAGAATGCCTTTCTTAATGACGACTTACAAGAAACTGTCTACATGCAACAACCTTCCAGGTTTGAGACCATAGGGGAGTCACAAGTTTGTCCCCTCAAGAAATCGATTTATGGTCTTAAACAATCTCCTCGAGCATGGTTTGACAAGTTAGTAGAGTTGTCCGTGATGTTGGATTTACTCGAAGCTCAGCGTATTTCTCTCTTTTTACTTGTCACCAAATAACAGACACAGTCCTCTTAGTTTTGATGACATCCTAATCACGGGAAATGATTCAAAAGGAATACAAATGATCAAACAACATCTGAACTCTGTTTTTCAAACAAAAGATTTTTGGAATCTTCGGTACTTCCTCGGCCTAGAGGTCGCAAGACATCATGATGGACTTGTTCTATCCCAACGGAAGTACTTTCTTGACCTTATTCATGATGTTGGCTACTCTGGATGCAAGCCGATTGATACTCCCATGTATGTCAATCACAAGCTTTGTGCTCATCCCTTTGACACTGATCTTCTTCCTCCAAATCCAGAGTATTATCGATGTCTTGTTGGAAAGTTGATTTATCTAACGGTTACATGACTTGACATCTCATTTGTTGTTGGGGTTATCAGCCGATTCATGCATTCTCAACGGATGTCTCACCTTCGGGCTGTTGAATGCATCCTAAGATATTTGAAGACATCCCCTGGACAAGGGCTGATATACAAAACCTCTTCTTCTTCCACTTTGGCGTTGGTTGCTTATTCAGATGCTGATTATGCTGGATCCCTGGATGATCGGCGTTCCACAAGTGGATTCTGTACGTACTTTGGAGGACACCTTGGTACCTGACGCAACAAGAAATAATATGTGGTTGCTCGATCTTCTACCGAAGCCGAGTATCATTCGATGACGTCTGTTGTATTTGAGCTTACATGGTTAGAAAGTCTCCTAGATGATTTGAGAGTCAAGCTTTCCTCACCATCCACTTTATTTTGTGTCAGTCAACTAGTCAAGCAGTTATACATATTGCTAAGAATCCTGTTTTTCATGAGCGGACAAAACACATTGAAGTTGACTTTGGGAGATAGTTCAAATGAAGAAGCTAGAATTGAAACATGTTCCGGTTGCTGATCAAGTTACTGATCTTCTCACTAAGGCCTTACCACGTGTGTTATATCATCAGTTCTTGTCCAAGCTGGGTGCTTATGACTTGCACGCTCCAGCTTGCGGGGAAGTGTTAGAAGGAAATTTTGTAAAGGCTTAAAAAAAGGCCCATCAAGAGCCCTCTTTCTCCTTATGTTTTAGTCCTACATCTTGAATGAGATTTCTCTCTCTCTTTCTCTTCCTATATTAATGAACAAAAACATGTATTCTTGTTGAAGAAGATTAAATAAAACAAATTTCAATTTATTTCTCAATATTTTAGGTGTTTCTCTACAGATAACATTGTGAATCCTTCTCTGTTCCTTCCCAATAACCCTAGATTCAAAGGTTGTGTCATTCTCCAGTCTTTAACACAAAAGCCCCTTCTCTTCACCTCTGAGAAAATTCCAAATCCATAACGATACAATGGTTCAAATCCTCCGATCAGAGAAGGCAAAATCCCAAAATTTTGAAATCAATGGTAATTGCGAAATTCTGAGTTGCACCCTTCGGCTAAGGTTGAGGGAACCACCTTCCTTCGGCTACCTGCAAGCAGGAGTTGACTACTATATGTTGTTGAAGGGAGGTTTCCGGGATCTAAAAGATAAGTCACCAATTACCCGCAAAGAAAGCTGAGAAGGGTCGATTGAGAGTTTTACGGAGATGCTTGGCGTTGAACCCTAGAGGATCGACAAGAATCATCGAAGCATGTTGCGGGCTTCTGTCCCAAAACTGCAAGGGTATCATCGATCTTTTCGAGTTGTCGGGAAGGTCGATTGGGTGACTCGAGTGGTAGGAGGAAGTCGTCGAAGAAGGTCGATCGAGCCGTAATTGTGGTCGGTTTCCTCTGTCGGGCACTTCAAACCTCAAGACGACGGGGGAGGAGTAGGGTGCCCTAGCCGTGGGAACCTCTGTTTTGCGAATGAGAAGGACTCGCAAACACATCTCCTTAAATAAAACTGGATCGTGGAAGAGGCGGTCCTGCGCTTGGATGGGAATCGAGAGATGAAAACCGGTTCAACAATTGACTCCCTTTTTCCTCATCTCAAATTACAAATTGTCTATTCAAATGGCTCGTATAACTCTTGCATCCTCTAGCTTGCGCGCAAACGGATTTCCTCAACACGACGATCTTAAAATTTGCACATGTGGGACACACTCATTATAAAGATATCCTTTTATGGTATAATGATGTGGACCATAGAAGCAATCATAGCCCTTCATTCAATCATTTCCTTCTCTTTTTATTTTTTTAATTAAATAAAAATCTCTCCCTCATGATTCCCTTGAGACTACAATCATGCGCTCAAGGGGATGCGAGTGGCAGGAGTGTCATCACTTCGGGGCACTGTCAGTCAGTGTGGATATATGGATATATATATATATATATATATATATATATATATATATAAGGAGATATTTTTTTTTATTTAAATGGTTTGGTTTTGGGTAAAATCAAAACCGAACCAAATAGGCTCTTTTCACACACCCCAAACCGAGTCGAATCCACATGGTTCGGCCTTTCCAATATATTTAGCAGTTCTATTCTCATCCATAGATATTATATATATATTTTTAAATCAACTTCAACAATAACTACATCACACAATAATAACATCAGTAATAATATTCGTTGAAAAGTCGGTTACGGGCTTGCGGCTATGGATCTGTGCACACCAGGCTAGGGCTTAGCAGAAGTAAAAAAGTAAAGAGAAAGTCACTGGAGGGACAAGACATATTGTCCCTCACAGTAAGGAGCATACACACACCGGCTTGGTTTGAGGCAATCCGGCAGTGCCTGCTAACTGCATGAGATATAGCATACAATGAAGGCTGATTTAGTTTGGTTTTTGCAGCTACCAGACTATAAACTGAACCGAACAAAAACGTAACGGTTTGATCCGAAAATCGATTCGGTTTGGATTAGTTCAATCTGGTTCGATCGGTTTCGGTTTGCACGCACACCCCTAATTTTTGTGCATCGGTTTTATGAAATGTAAACTTATAGGGGGATTTTGTAATTTTAAAAGTAAGAAAGGTGCAATATGTAATTAGGCTAACTTCTGGATGATGTTTTGGTAATTACTCCCATGTATGTATGTATAATTTATTTAATGGTTGCAGGGTGTTTCTCATGCTGTGAAGTGTCAGTGTGGAGAGGAATACATGGTGGAGATGGAGTAAAGACAATTTTCCAGGTCAAAATATGCAGGATATACCTCTTTGCAGATTGGTGATTCTCTAAAAAGGAGCGCTTTGGAAGCAGCCGATGAATACCGAGTATACTCTCACCAAATACAATTTACTTTGACCAGAGTGGTGTTGCGAGAACAAGCATAAACACGCGAACTCGAGCAACAGGAATACTGCTATTGCGAGAACAAACATAAACACGCTTAATACAGGTTTTGATCCTTTCACTCGCTCTTTTTATAAAAGAGGAAACAAATTTTGATGAATATTATAACAAGTATTATAATTGTTTGTACATGCTTATTTCTAAAGTAAAGAAATTATCACTTATACATTTGTGCTCCTTTCTCATATCTCATATGATAAACTTTTACACGAGACTAAGGCTCCGTTTGGGGGGATTTATTTTCACTGGTCAAGCGATCACGACCGCATGAATCAGATCATAATTAAGGCCCGATCCATGCGGTCGTAACCACTTGACCGGTGAAAATAAGTTCCCTCAAACGGAGCCTATGTCAAGTCATCACAACATGCTACTCTCACTTAAATCTTGATGAAAGTGCTTGTAAAATCTATTAGAAATTTTAATGAGTATATAAATTATTTTACTGATTCTTATTTGTTCGAAGGAATATAAGGAGAATTTGTGAATCACACGCCCACACATTGGACCGGATCTAGATTTGTGAAATAATTGAATTGTATTTTTTTCTTACAAAATAGTTTTGATACTTTGAAAAATTCTAAATTATAGTACCACAATATCTTTTCAATGTTCCGCAACTTCTCCTTCTTCCGTGTGTATTCATTGCACCTCGACTTCTGTGCTATTCACAAACCACGCGCGTGTGCATTTTTGTACATGTTTTCCCACGTCATTAATTTTGTACATTGTAAATTCAATGTTTTCCTTGCATGATTACATTTACTAAAAACAATCGCTGCAAATTAATTGTGTTCAACTTTTTGCCGTTTTCGAGGCTCATATATATAAGATATTTTCTGAATTTGCCCGCTCTCTTATTTCCTTGCACGATCTCTCTCGTAATTTTGCTTTTTTAACGTTTACTTCATCAAGTGAGAGTTCGGAAGTTCTGTGCTTCTCTGGTCTCTGCGCACATCAGAGTTTTCAGGTTTTAGTCTGGTGTTGTACCTTAGATGAATGATCATCGGTTGAAAGCCTTGCCGGAGGGTGATGTAATTTCTTTAGGATAATGATCACATATCTTACCCAGATTCTATTCTAACCTATAAATACTTTTCTGCTTTCTTATTTCTTAATCTTGTTGTTTACTGACATTTCTTCTATCTAGTTTTGTAGACCTGAATTTTAAGAGTGTTTTTCAAAACGAAAAAAATATAATTATTTAAGAATGCGGTAAAAAATATTCCATCAAAACTATGGTAGGATGCACCTTAAATTTTAAAGGAAGTCAAAAATCAAGCAATTACAAGTATAGATTTTGATTCAGATCTTTATTATAGTTGAAGTCAAATCATTTACTTTGGTTGGAGTCTATGCCAAATAATCTTAACTTGGGAGTCATCCAAATCTTGATAAGTCTTGACTAGAGTCTAAGGGTCTGTTTGATTCTGCAATGGTGATCATGAACACGGTAGTTATGAACCGTCGTTCGGTAAAGCCCGACCTGACCAAAAGAATTTCATCTGTTTTTATGTTCAATTTTTATTTTTTTTCTTGGTGGCTGTCATTGTCATATGGAACACATTTTGTGACATCGTTTTTGTTCAAATTCACCGGAACAAAACAAAAATGTCGTGTCAAAAGAACCCCAAGTCACCTATCATCAAGCGGGGTCGTCTTCATTATTAATTTATGGTAACATGCAAAAAAGGTGACGTGCTTCGTCGCATGTGAAGTTGTCTCTTTCCAGTTGACTAAACTTGTACCTTGATAAGGGATTCACCCCCACGCTTAATTTGATAGTTTATATGATGGAGTCAGTTTGTGCGTCGATTGAATTTGTAATGACATGCAAAGAAAATTGAGAGGCTCTCCTACGCTTTGAGTTGTCCTATTGCATAAGGTACACCTATCAGGGCGTTGAACACATTGTTATGCATATGGTCTACATTTTTTTTTATATAGTATGCATGTTATAAAGTATAATACATGCATATATCCGGTGACTTGCACTAAGACAAAATCAACATGAATTAGGAGACATGAATTGTGCTTTGAAATCTCTCTCAAGGCTTAGGTTAGTGTTTATAATTTTATGTGTGTTAATTAATTACCGGGACCTCCTCTGGAGTTTTCATAATTACAGGTTGCACCCCTATATCTTTCGAAATTATGTTTACCTCCTCTTTAAGTTTTCTCAATTTACAAAAATGTCCCTTTCGTTAGAAATATGGATGGAAAATGATAAAATTACTTTATGATATTACAATTTTATTCTTTTATAATGGTTCTAAATTAAGTACAAATGATAAAATGGAATGCAACTCTTTCAATGTAGAGTTATTACAAACAATAAAATTGAAATATCATAAAAATAATTTGATATATTTTATCACTTTCCATCTATATTTCTAAAGAAAGAGGTCACTCATTTCAATGTAGAGTCGTTCCAAAGTGTAAAATTGGAATATCAAAAAATAATTTGGATGGTTTTATCATTTCTATCCATATTTGTTACGGATGGGGAAACTTAAAGTGGAGGTAAATGTAATTTCGAAAGCTATAGGGGGTGCAACCTGTAATTATGCGAACTCCCAGGGGAGGTCCCGATAATTGTACAAAATATGCGGTGGTTTGTAAATGGTTCTATTTATTAACTAAGATAATACATTGCATAAAATATATTTTGAACATTATTGCATTATCATGCATTTTATTGTGACGGTAAAAGATTTATTGGAACACCGATATGTATTGGGATCTTAATTCCCTTATCAATGACTATGATAGGTCTATTTGATTTCACTTATTCACACATTAAAAATGGTAGTTGATTGAGGGAGAAATAACTCTGATAAAATAGACGCATTCAGATTTTTTAGGGTAAAGGAAGAAGAGGGTTGACCCCTCCTTGTAGGGAAACTTGGAGACACCTTGATCACTCAGACCACCTTTTCTAGATAATGTTTTGTTCAATCTTTGAAAAAAATAGGGTGCTAAATATTTCTATGATTGTAAGATCCTCGCATATGGCATGCCACTTTAGATAGATATCCTTTATCTACCAAATAGTGAAGTTGTCATTGAAAACCCCAATCATAGAATGGACATAACAAGGAATAGAAATAAATCTTCTAAATCCTAAAGCAAATACTTGCTTTTGTGCTTTTAAAATTGGAAGACTAGAGATGTGTATTAAAATTTGCAAACTACAAGGAAAAGTTGGGATTGTTTAATAGTTAAATTATCTTGCATTAATAAAAATAAGAATATGAACTTTTTCGTGTGAATCCTAATGAACATTTTTATGAAATTTACGCTCTATTTATAAAAGGGGTATAAAAGGGGATTGTTAAAGGCAGCCCTAGTACGGCTAATGGCGGCCCAATGATTTTAAAAGGAAAACACATTTATTCTCCCGATTTAATTCTTGGAGGCAACCCAACTTTAAACCATGGAGCTATATGTTTCCCCCCTTGGTCCCCCTCCCGTTTCACTCTTTAATCCAGAACATTAGAGATCATCATCCACTCGTGTCACCTCCTTCGCCGGTCGTTCTCCTCGCCTCCCCATGTTCTCCTCTACACCCCGACAACCCAGCCGTCTCCCACTCTATTCCTTCCCCTCTGACGCTCAATCCAGAAGACCAAGCTTCAAAGCCTCATGAGCCATGCCTCCCCCCCCCCCCCCCCCCCCCCCCCCCCCCCCCCCCGCCCAATTTCTCCTCTACATCTTGACAATTCAGACGTTGGAGATGTCTCCAGTTGGTTTCAAAGCAATGAAAGGGTTACTAGTGAGTATTTCTCACTGCATGGATATGATTCCAAGTAAGAATTTTGGCTACTCATTCTCTCCTTTATCTACAAATTTTGGTGAATCTGACATGCCTTAAGCAATCTCCAGTACTCCTTCCATATATAGTGTGTTATGGTAAATCACTCATTCTCTCTCAAATTTTGTTATTTGTGAAAGATAATCCATCAGTATTTGTGCATTTTGAGGTTTACCATCTTTAGAAATTTCTCTTGTTATTTGGTTTGTGTTATTTTAGATTTTGTAGATCAAGAGATGGGGCAAAGTATGACACCATTTTTTATGATCGATTTGAGTTTTCATTTCACCACTAGCTTAAGCTTTCCTGCAAAGGATGAGTTATTGGGTTGGACGCGTAATATTGCGATTTTTTTTTTTAATTTGTTACCATCATTAAAAGTACCGATAAATTGACATCTCAAAGAAAAACTAGAGTTATGATTTGGTGATGTAAATGTGCTACTCAAAGTGCAAAAGATTGTGTTAATAAGAATATTAGGATTTCTTCCTCTGAACGTTGCGTGCCCCCTTTTACATTGAAAGGTGTAAGAAATGCAAATGAGCTCTGACTTATCCCCCGTCAATTGCATTAAGCTCGTATGATCCATATGAGTGCAACGTAACTTGTTTCGTTTGAGTTCGTAGTCATTTGGTGAAATCAACCGATTTAGGCCACGTTGTTCAACACAATAAACTCAAAATATCATTTTGAGTAAATGAGTTTAGAGTTGACCTCAATCAGTTGCATTTAATTTGTATGATCCATAAGAGCGCAATAAAATTTGTTTCGTTTGAATCCAAAATTATTTAATAAGATTGGCCGATTTAGGTCACGTTATTCGACACAACAACCTTGAAATATCATTTTGAACAAGTAACTTCAAAATTGACTTCAATCAGTTGCATGAGACTCATATGATCCATTTGAGTGCAATGGTCAAGTGGACAGAAATGGTTCTCGCAACATCTCGAAAAGCATAAACGTTTAAATTCAATCTCATCACATCAACATTGACTCATCGCTCGGGACTAGGAACCCAAGGATTTTCACCCACATTGAGGTCACATTCTAGGGTTGGCTTTGGTCAAACCCTCTTTAAAAGAGATATTTTCTAGTCTTTAAAACCCACACCCAATCATGCAAGCAGACCCAAACCCCCCACTCATATTATGTTGATAGGCCCAAGTCCCATGGCAGTGGGTTTAGATGTTTTTCTAACCAATACGTTAAACCTAAGCTAACCCCAAACTTAACTCTCAACTAAAGCACCCCCCCCCCCCCCCCCCCCCCCCCCCCACACACACACACACACACACACACACACAAAACCTCTACCCATGACTTAGCCCAACTCCTAACCCTAATCTCTCTAACCTCTGCCACACTAACTCAACAAGTACAAGTAGCCATCATATGGTTGCCAGCTGTCCTATCAACCTCACCTAGGTTGTTAGAACCCTAATCAGAGGGATGAAATAAGAGAGGGGGGAGGGAACTCAGCTCCTCTATATAAATCCCCTATAGGTTCAGATAAGCTTACACCACCATCCCTACCCCTTCTGAAACCCTCCCCGCTGATAAGCTTAACAAATAATAATAATGATTATCCTCCCACAACAAACAAATGCCAGATCCATTGTAGGTCCATTGTGTCTTTGTTGTTTGACTCGATCTCAGCCAGACATCAACTATGAGATTAGTGCTGAGGTAATTTGAACTAGAAACTTCTGGATTTAATCAGAAGGCCTTAATGAACTCTCAATATGAAGTGTTATGTATGAAAATAATGTGAAATTTAACCAGAAAGTCAAATATATATATTTTAATCATCATAGGTTATTTATTAAGGCAAAAACAGCGAGATCTAGCTAGTTCATTTTAAATAATTTTTTGACTTAAAATAAATTTTGAAATTAAAAGGTGCATTTTTATCGTTTGGGCCTCAAGTAGGAAAATGCTTAAAATCTTATAGCTGGTCTATATAAACTATTAGAAAAATGTTGGGCTCCATTTGTAAAGCTTGAACTCCTTGAGACGACAATAACTCGTCTTTTTTTCCTCTGAAATGACTTGAGTAAACTAGACGCCGCTAGGAAACCTCTTAAACTATAAATGATATATAATTCAACTTAATAAGGATATATTGAATAATTATCGAGTTCGGTCGGCCAAAACCCAATAATATTTAAAACTCGTAATATCGATAAGATGGATGTCACAACTATCACGACCCATCTAATAACAAATATCAGAGTGCGCTACGGGCAGGTCGTGATGTCAGAGACATGAGTGAAAAGAATTGCATGTCTGTTAAGCAGGAGTGGATTTAGTGTTATTGAATTTAAAATAAATAATCAAGAGAAATTAATTTGTTTTATGCGGAAGCCTTGAAGATTATCATCAAAAAATTTGAATGCGCGTGTATTTTAATAAAATTCATGATGCAAGTACAAATTTCACGCAACATAAATTCCAAGAAGGTAACCATGCAGAAATAATTTCTAATTCCAGTACATAACAGTTGTCCATGATATAAGAAAATCGGCTGAACTTAATTATTACATCATAAGCAAATCCAACAGTAAAAGAAACAAAATACATAGAATCCGACACAACAACAAAAGGTAAACCTTCACGAATACAAAAACTTGACGCAGATCGGCTCAGGAAGCGGGCGGCGGAATCATAGACGCTAAGGTAAATTCAAAAACAAGAAAGAAAAATTCTCACAACATAGAAATAAGCAGTGAACAAGAAAAAAAAAATTAAAGTACGAGCAGAAGAAAACAAAAATATTTGAGTACAAATTTATCCTAAAGTAAAGTTAGTAAAACAGACAAGTAACCGAGTCAAACAAAAATTTCCAAAATTAATAGCATACTCGAGAGTATAACATATCTTCGTTCTTGTAATGACATAAGTTATAATCAATGAAATGTGTATGTGTTTACAGTTTGTGCACATGATTCACACTCAAATACAGATGCAAGTCTTATTAGAAAAATTCTTGCTTGCCATGACCTTGCAAACAAGGAGTTGCACCGATTAAACACTACCTTTCAAGATTGCTTATGACATTTATGATTTAAATGATTCATAGTTTTTAGAGACTTCTATCATATTATGACATGCTAATGAGTTATGATTCATGTTCTGTCAAATACTGTTTATAATTAAGGAACAAGTATGAGAAATCTAAATTCAATGTTTGCAAGCGGAAGGAAATTCTCCACGTGCCTTAAGGTGAAACTGAAACTGCCGACGACAGCTAAGCTGCGCAAGCAAAGCCAAAACCTTTATTTGAACATGTTCAAGATCAATATATATGATATATTTTTCTTAACGAAGTTGTCTACGCTTATACATGCATTTGATTATCATGAAATTACATTTCTCCCAATTAGGCACTAGGTTATTTTCATTGCACCTCACTAATCTACATTATTAATGATTTAAGCTATCGGAAAAATATTTTCTATAAATAAAACTCATCCATAAAGATTTCCAAAAACTTTTCTACCATATATGAAAATATACTTAATATGCACCTTTGAAATGTAGCATGTGTACTACATTAATATTCCCGAAGGGCATGCAACGGTAAGAAAAATGTACCAAATGTGCATGTAAATGTAGTTTTCTCTTGATCCTCTCTGAGGAAATTGAGATTTGATTATAACCAAAATATCTATCAAGAAAATAATAAAATTCATGTTCAATTATTCTTTCAAGCATCTGGTCAATGGTAGAAAATAATTATCTTTTCTAGGGACTTTATTAAACTTTCTATGATCAATGCAAACTCGTCATCCAGTGTGTGTACGAGTAACAAATTGTTTATTATTATTATTGGAGATGATTGTAGTCCTTGATTTTTTTTGGAACAACGTGAATAGGACAGACCCAAGGATTATCAAAAATTGGATAAATAATTTTGTTATCCAACAATTTAAGAATCCATTTTCTTACTACTTCTTTTGTGATTTGATTTAGTCTTCATTGTGATCTCTTTTGAGATTTGCATTCTCTACCATGTGAATTCTATATTGTACTAATGTTGGATTAATACCTTAATTTCATATCGGCCATTGTCCAACCAATAGCTTCTTTATTCTTTTTTAGAATATTGATTAGGTCATCCACTCGTTCCTTTTTTAAATCATTTGATGTTATTACTGGGAGTGTATCATTTCCGCCTAAGTATTCACATACTTAATGATCTGATATCGATTTTAGCTCTAATTTAGGTGGTTCTACTATAGAAGGTAAAATTGGGGACCTTAACTCATCACGTAAAGTTTCCGGTGGAGGTGACCTATGTGTTGAAAATGGTAGAGTGAGAGTGGGTGATTGGGCGACCTGTCCGCGTAGTCTATGCGGACATGACTGGCGGTTAACCAGGTAGGCAGAGCTGTTGCAGACGGCTTGTTACTTGGAGGCCTAGGCTGTCTGTTCGCGCGGTCTGTGCGAACAGAGGCGGCGGCCAGCCAGACCGGCTTATGCTCAGCAGGAAGTTATATCCCATAAGGTAACTGGACGGATAGCCTCTATATCCGCGGAGTCCGACAAGATGCGGACTGGGCTGGAGCTCGGCAGACCGGCATGGTAGATGCATTGGTCTAGCTCTGGTGGTGCGGCTGGTGGAATTCGCAGGGTTCGCCAGTTAGTGCGGACTGGTGCTGGAGTTCGCCAGGATTGGCGGACTGATGACAGTGTTCGCCAGTAAGCGCGGACTGTCCCTTGTGTCCAGTGGTGTGGACTTGGTTCTGAACAAAGTCCATGTTGGCTCAGTCCGGCGTGATCGCGCGGTTAAGAGCGGACTGCTTCTCAGTCCGCCAAGCTCGGCAGCAGTTGCGGTGTGCCTTGGATGCAAGCTTGGGGAATGCGGACTGGAGTTGAGTCTGCAAGGCATGCAGACTGGTGCAGTGTCCGCCAAGTTCGGTAGTTGGTTGTTGTGCCTTGGTTACAAACTTGGGGGTGCGGAATGATGCTGTGTCAGCAGGGCGCGCGGACTAGAGCGGTGTCCGCTGATATGTGGATGGTGTGTTGCTGCAGAGTTTTACTGATGGCGGCGTCCTGGCTTGGCCTTTGGCGGCAAGACGGATAAAGGTTTCTATCTGGCCTTGGTAATGCTACTTGGCGGGCTGGCTATCCTGCACAGGTCGCGACGGACTGGCTGTGTATCCGCGGCTTGTGGATATACTTGGTGATCTCCACGGGCTGGGGTGGTTATCCTATCAGCTAGGGAGGTGACCACACTCCTCACCGTGCCTATAAATTGGACCCCATGTCACATCAATAGGGGGTGAATGAACAGTAAGTGAACTCGCAGATAGTTGCTGCGGACTGAATATTATATTCGCGCGGTTTGAAAATTGACCGGGTTGTGCTGTGCAGGTTGTGCGAATAGCGCTGGAAAGCTTGGACTTGGTTCTGATTTCGGTCAGGGACAGTGCAGACTCTGCGGATAGCAACCAACGGTTAACAGCAAGTTGCGGGTTGCGGCTAGGCGGTCTCTCTTCTGCAACTAGTTTCCCGGTTCAATAAGTTGTCCGCTTCTGGCGGCCTGTTCAGTTCGACAGCAACAGATCGTGCGGTCAGACGGCTAGGCGACCTTGCGGTTAGGCAACTTGCTGATCGACGAGTAGAGTTTCCTCTTGCATTGGAATAACGGGCAGTCCGCGCGGCTTAGTTTGCGGTTGGCGACCTGGCGGTTTGTGCGGACTCTATAGTGCAGCAGTAGAGTAGGCAGTTAACTCTTTTAGTCAGCGCGGTTAGGTTTTGCCTTGTAATTGTTTCTGCTTTCTCTTTGGGTTCATTGGCGAATCATGTCTCGTCATGTATGTCTCGTCTTGTAAAGATTGTTTTGTACACGATTTTTGCTCTTTTGGTTTGTATCTGGTTTATTTGGGCTCGGATTGGTTAAGTGGTCCTGCGCCTGGTTTCCCGTCTTCCGCTATATCAAATTTTAACATGGTATCAGAGAGGATAGAGGCTTGAGCAGTGGATCAACTGTGAAATGATGGGTTAGATCTGATTACTCTAGAGAGGGGGGGTGAATAGAGTATTAAAAACTTTGGTTCTTTTTAATATTTATATCAGAGTAAAATAGTGATACCATATAATAGTTAAGAATAAGAAACTAGGCTAACTATTCCAGCAATCACAAACACAATAAAAAACAAAAAGAAAAAGGAGCAACCAGACGACACAAGAAGTTTATAGTGGTTCCCCTAAACTTGGGTACATCCACTCTTCTACCACCCTTGGTAGGAATCAACTAGCAGGTTTTGATCAGGTGACTTCCACCACAAGATCTGATTCAGGTAGATCAGGAAACCATTTAGGCTTTTGATCAGGTGCCCAAAAACCAACTTCAAGTCTTTTGGAGGGAGACTTGTCAACCAGACTAACTTTTGAAGGGAGTTAAAACCCTGTACAATGGGGTGTAAGGATTTTGATGGAAGTCTTCTCTTTTCTCAATACAACTTGAGAAGACTATATGGATTCTTGTGTTGTCAAAGCTCCTTCTGAGAAGTTGAATGCTTAAGGGAGAATGAGCTTTGCTTAAGGGTGAGTAGGTCTTCAGCTTGATCTGCCAAGGTCCAGGAAATCCAATGAATGATGTTGAAAAAGATGTCTATAGATTTCTGGAACAGAAGTTGAAGAAGACTCTTGATTTTGATGTTTTGTTCTTCTTCAGTCTTGAGTATTGGCAGAGAAAGAAAAGCGTTGAGAGAGAATGAAAGAGTCGACTGCTTGATCAAAGTTCTCTGTCGGTGCTTCTAATTTCTTCTCTCTCTTTTTGTAACTCTATGTCTCGAAAAAGAGAGGATCTTTTTTATTCTACTGCCAATTAAAAATTCTCTTTGAATTTTGAATTCTTTCCATAAATGCTGGCTGATCTGGAGAAATGAAAGCGGCTGGAATAAAAGCATTAATGAGTTTCCCAACTGTCCTTGATAGAATAAGCAAATATTTATTCTGATGAATACCATATTTAATGCAGTCAATAACGACTATATTCAGAAGAATATTTGCATTAAATACTAAGAATAATACTGCTAATAAATAGAGAAAATAAGGAACAGTAGAAGGAAAAAACTCATTCTGGAACTAAACAGAAAACGTCAAACGCTGAACAAAATTCGTCAACCTAAGATCAAAGATCGTCGACCAGAGAATTCAAGTTCGTCGACCTGAGCTCTGCGAACTGCTAACTGAGAATAACTTTCCAATTCTACACTCTGAGTTCGTCGAGCTGAGAATCTGTCTGAAAACAAAACGTCGACCTAAGCTCGAATATCGTCGAGCTCAGCACAGAGAATTAACTCTGAGTTCGTCGATCGGAGATCGACGATCGTCGAGCTGAGTGAGAAGAATTTCGAATTGATCACTGTCTTATGAAAACGGCTAAGTCTGAGTCTCTGAGGTCCTTTGCTGGCTGGTCCAAGATGGCACAACTAAAGGGACTTAGCCTACAACACTAGGACTACTAAACATGACCCTGACTATACAATGAGGTCAGACTCAGCCTAACTTAGTGAACCTAGCCTAAATCCAACTAGAGATCCAACAATCTCCCCCTATTTGGGTGAGGTCACTAATACAAAACAAAAACAAACAATCATAAAACAGTAGAAAAATATATCTGACAGAACAAAATATTCAGCAGATATTTACAAGATTGTGCTTCATGACATAAACAAAAAATTAGAGTTCAAAAGTCAATAAGAAAATCACAGAAAATAAACTCATTTTCTCTGCTTGGCTTTACCTTTGTCTGATCCTTCAGTAGGTTGTTTGAATTTGATTTCCCTATTAGGATTGGGCAGCTTCTTTCTTTGACATGTACATATCAGATGCTCCAATCACAGTTTGAGATGAAGTTCTGGGTACAACAGCTTCTGGGTGCAGTTTCATATAATCATCAACATTGAAAAACTTGTTAGCCTTAGCATACATTTTTAATTCTTCTTTTCTGTAAGCTGACATAGTTGAATATTGAGATATGTTTTTGCCTTCAACTTTAATTTTGTTGATTTGAGAAAGTCCTATAAGTTTATAGAATCTGGCCATCTTGGCAGAAGTCTCCTGTTCAGGATCAACAAAAGGAATAGGTGGCGAATCTGGCCTTTTTGGACAGAAATCTTGCATTGGTTCTTCAGTAGGCACTTTCTTAGAAGAATATGGAGGTGGATTGCTTGTAAAAGACTGTTATTGACTGCTTTGCCTGAGTTGTCTTTGATAGGTCCTGGTAACAGAAGCAGAATTCTGAGAGATGTTGCCTGAGGGGCCTGAAGAAGGAGGAGGAGGAGGAGGGTCTTTCCTGAACAGTCTAGGAGGAGACCTGTACCTTCTCCTCTTCTTCCTTTCCTTTTGCTCATTCTTTGACCACCACATCCATTGTGGCATTCCAGGATAGGGAGTGATCTTCTGCAAAATGTAATAGGGAGTGTCATTATGAGGAATGGGCTTTGGAACAACCTTAGGTGGGGCTTTCCTTTTCTTAGACACTTTCTTTTTACTGTCATCAGAATCTGAGTCATCATCTTGAACATCATCAGAAGATCCTTGAGGATTATCATACATAACATCAATCTCAGCAATAACATCTTTTGGAATTTCCTTTTCAGCTGGAGGAGAGATAACTGGAGGAAGAATATCTTCAGTAGGAAGATCTGTTTCCTGATCCATGTCCTCAACAAGGATTTTATCAAAGTCAGGTAAAGGTGATGTAGAGAAGACAAAAGTGGGAGGAGAAAGAGCCTTGGGCTCAGAGAGATCATCCTTAGCCACTTGGATAAGCTCAGCCTCTGGAATTAAATTGAGTTCAGGCTCAGGAGCTTCAAAACTCTTTTGAATCTGCTACAAGGTCTCTGAGGTGATGGGGGCAGAATAACAAACAATATCTGTACATAATTGAAAAGAAACAAAAGGAAGAAAGTCTCTGAACAAAATATCAAAATGATTTAGAACTGATGTCAGGTCAAAGTCTGGAGCAATGAAGCAATCTCCATAAAGAATTTCCAAGGGTTCTTCAGGAGTTTCAATATCAGTTTCCAAGAATTCAACAAGATCTGCATCTGTAATTTCTGTATCAAGAATATCAATATCTATATCTGAAACTGCTGCTACAAAATATTCAACTGCTGCTGCTGCTAGGGCTTCTACTACTGGAGCTGCTGGAGCAACTTCTTCACTAAGTATCTCCCCCTGCCTGGTTTCAGTGGCAACTGGATCCAGGCCCCTGACTGAAGAAGATGGGACATGGAAGGCAGAGAGCTGAGAAGTAAAGGTTGAGATAGAGGAAGCAAGAGGTGAGATGGCCTCTGCTATCAGCTATTTTAGAAGGGGTGTGATTGATTCAAAGATGGAAGAGATGGGGGGTGAAGTGATTCTAAGAATTCTGGTGGTGTTTGGGTAGAGACAGATGGATTGATGATGGAAGATGATGAGGGATGACAATCTGTCATTGGTTCATCTAAAGGTGATAAAGAATTGCTTGGGGAGGAAATAAGATTAAAGGAAGGTAGTGAAGTGAGATTTTGGAGTGGAGGTATGTCTGCAAGATGAGATGGAAGGGGGGATAGAGGTGGAGTAGAAGAATCTGGAGATAGAGGTTGTTCTAGTGGTTGTTGTTGATGTTGTTGTTGTTGAACTGGGGATGAAATTGGGAACTGAGGAGGTGTAGGATGATGAATTGGTGAAGAATGGTGGATGGGGGAAGTAGGAGGTGTAGGTGTAGATGTGGGTTGATGTTCTGAAGCTAGAGAAGGTTGTTGGATGGATGTGGAATGAGTTGGAATGAGGGGAGGAGGAGGAGGAATTGAACTGTCATCTGTAGGGTGGGGAGCGACTATAACTGCCTTTGTACTCTCAGAAGTTTTTGAGGAGGAAGCCCTGGAAGGCTTTGGGATGCTCCTCTCCCACCTGCCAAACAAGGCGCAGGTCAGCCTCTTAGAGGCGTTGATGAATATGGTCAGGGCGACCAGGGATTTAGCTGCCTTGGCATGAAGGAAGATTCCAAGAATCCTTCCAAAACAAACTTCCTTCTTGTTTTTGATCTTCTTCCTAATCAGATTGAACAAAATCTTAGCCTAATTAACGGCTTTCTTATTCACCACATCACACATCACTAAAAATTACTGTTTGGTAATGTGATCATGGGCTGTATGCTTGCATAGCAACACCTCACCGACTACATCTGCGAGAAACTTATACTCGGCAGATAGGTGCTTCTTCAACAATTTATTTAGGTTGTCTCCACAATAACCCATCAACGTCAACATTTCATCATATCTAGAAGATTCAAGTTCAATATCTTCTTCCCCGTTTACTAAACCAAAAATTTCAGTAAGAATGGCTGGGGTTAAAAGAACGGTGTTACCCGATATAGTTCCAACCATAGTGTCAGCATCTAGAGTATATGAAGTATAAACCCATTCTCTTATTTCAGTAGTAACACTCCTCATTCTGGTAGTCATTAAGTTCTTCAAATTGAGGTCTTCAAATAGCTGCAGAATATCTATGAAGATTTTGTCTGATTGTTGAAACGAATCGAAATCGATGTCAAATCCCATGTCAAATTTCATTGCAGAAAGAGCGCCTGCTGGAATCGCCATTAGTCGCCTATAACAAGAAAGCAGAAAGATCAAGTGCAAGGGAATAGAAAGCGCGGGATGGAGGTCGAAGAAAATCTAGATATAAGGTTTTGTCAGAATATGAAACGACAAACTCCGTCTTGCGAAACAAGAGAAATCTTCGATCTGAGGTCGACGAAATATATTATTTTCAAAAGAGTTCGTTGATCTCAGTCAAAAGAAGGGGAAAACTTTTCGTCATTTTTAGGTCGACGAAATTTTTTCTTAAGCCAGATCGTCGATCTCAGGTCGATGAAAAATGACTTTCACAGAGAGATCGTCGATCTCAGGTTGACGAAAAATCTCAAGAACTTCCCTTAGTTCGTCGAGCTCCGTTCGACGAAATTTGGCAAATTCTTCGACCACATACAAAAAATTAAATTAAGGTATCACCATTCATCATGCCTAGCTGATTCATAAAGGATAGATGTTTCTTCTCATCCAAGGGTTTGTTGAAGATATCTGCCCTTTGCAAATCAATGGGGATGAAAGTAATATTAATTTTCTTCTTGTCCACACACTCTCTAATGAAATGGTGTCTAACATCTTATGCTTGGTCCTAAAATGATGTACTGGATTATGTGCTATAGATATAACACTGATACTATCACAAAATAGAGTTGAATTATTTAAGTTGTAACCATAATCCAGGAGTTGATTTTATATCTATAGCATCTGTGAACAGCAACTGCTAGTTGCTATATATTCAGCTTCTACTATTGATGTAGACACATATGTCTGCTTTTTATAGAACCAAGAGACAAGTCTAGCACCAAGGAACTAGCATGTTCCTGATGTGCTTTTCTTGTCCACTCTACATCTAGCAAAATCAGCATCTGAGTATCTAGTTAACTCAAATTCTGACTCAGTTGGATACCAGAGTCCTAGATTTGGGCAACTCTTTATATATCTTAAAATTCTTTTTAATAAAACTAGATGAGATTCTTTAGGGTTCACTTGGAACCTAGCACAAAGACAAGTAGCAAACATTATATCAGGCCTACTTGCTGTGAGATAGAGAAGGGACCCAACAATGTCCCTATACAATTTCTGATCAACAGTTTCCCTTATTCATCAGAATCAACCATAACATTTGTAGCCATATGTGTTTTCTTAGCTGAGGCATCAACCATCCCAAACCTTTTGATCAGCTCTTTAGTATATTTGGATTGAGATAAGAAAATTCCATCAAGTGTCTGCTTCACTTGGAGACCAAGGAAGTAGGAGAGTTCACCCATACTACTCATCTCAAACTTGGAATACATAAGGTTGGAGAACCTTTTGCATAGTTTGGGATATGTAGAGCCAAATATAATGTCATCTACATATATTTGTACTAAAAGAATTTTATCATTATGATGCTTTAAAAACAAAGTCCTATCTACCATGCCTCTAGAAAACTTATGCTCTAAAAGAAAGCTTGCTAAGGTTTCATACCAAGCTCTTGGAGCTTGCTTTAGACCATAGAGAGCTTTATGCAGTCTAAAAACATAAGAGGGATGATATGAAGAGATAAAACCTGGAGGTTGTTCAACATAAACCTCTTCTTTTAGTTCTCCATTCAAAAAAGCACTCTTAACATCCATCTGGTAGACTTTGAATTTCTTGAAAGCAACATAAGCAAGGAAGATCCTGATTGCTTCTAGCCTTGCAACAAGAGCAAATGTATGATCATAGTCAATGCCTTCCTCTTGCCTATATCCTTGAGCAATAAGCCTTGCTTTATTCCTTATGATTGATCCATGGGCATCAAGCTTATTACTGAAAACCCACTTAGTTCCAATGACTGGGTAGTCTTTGGGTCTTAGAAATAAGTCCCAAACTCTGCATCTCTCAAACTAATTGAGCTCCTCTTGTATGACAATAATCTAGCGTGGATCTTGCTCTGCATCTTTAATGGATTGGGGCTCACTTTGAGATATGAAGCATGCATGCATCATATCCTGATGGAGTTGATGCCTTGTCTGCACACCAGCTGATATGTATCCAATCACTTGATATGGAGGGTGATCTCTAAATGTGACAAGTTCAGTTGGTGGAGTTGGTTGAGCAACAGCTTGGGGAGTTAATTCCTCTGGTGGAATTGGATTAGCTGTTGTTGGTTCAACATAAATGTCAGCTTCTTCATCCTCACTTTCTTCAGCATCATGTGGAGGAGAGTGAGTAACAGCCTCATCTATGAGGGTCAACTCATTCAACTTTTCATATATGTTAGGTACCTGCAAAGAATTACTGGTAGAAGCTTGCTTCTCCTTGTTAAATATGTTAGTCTCATCAAAAGAAACATGAATGAATTCTTCTATTTTAAGGTTGATTTATTATAAACCCTATAAACCTTGCTTACTTGGGAGTATCCAAGAAAAATTCCCATTTCAGACTTGGCTTCAAATTTTCTAATGTATTTCTTATTGTTGTTATGAATATAACATAAGCAACCAAAATTTTTAAAGTAATCTACTTTAGGTTTCTTCCCTTTAAGTATCTCATAAGGAGTCTTATTCTTAAGCTTGTGTATAATACTTCTATTCAGTACATAATTTATTGTGCTTACAACCTCTTCCCAAAAGGATAGGGGCAAATAAGCATCTGCAAGTAATGTGCATGCAGATTCAATCAGTGTTTTATTCTTCCTTTCAGCAACCCCATTTTGTTGAGGTGTTCTAAGAGTTGATAAGAATTGTCTGATGCCCTCCTTCCTACAGAACTCTTGCATAAGAAGAGACTCAACTCAGTACCATGATCACTTCTGATCAATGCAACTTGAGTAGAGTACTCAATCTGTATGTTTTTGAGAAAATCTGTAAGAATCTTAAAGTTATCATACTTTGATCTCATAAAGAAAACCCAAGTAAATCTAAAGAAGTCATCTACAATCACTAAAGTATAAGATTTCCCTCCTACACTTTGTACTGCTATAGGGTCAAAAAGGTCCATATGTAGTAAGTACAGAATTCTAGGTGAGTCACTTTTATTTATTGATTTAAAACTACTTTTAGTTTGCTTGCCTAACTGACAAGCTCTGCAAAGGCTTTCCTTCTTATAGGTAAGAAGACAATCCTCTAACAAGGTTGTCTTTGGATAACCTAATAATATTTTTTAGGTTTACATGCCCTAATCTCCTATGCCAAAAGTCATTATTATTACTAGTTGAGTTAAATAGACAGGTTTCTTATTTAGCTGATTTGAAATTAACTAGGTAAATGTTTCCTACTCTAGTGCAAGTCAAAACTATATTATTGTCTAAAGAAGTGATAAAACAGAGGTTTTAGTAAATGATACCTGAAATCTTTCATCACATAACTGACTTATGGAGATGAGGTTGTGCTTCAGTCCACTTACATAAGCAACATTCCTGAAGGTGACAGCTCAAACTTTACCTTTTCCACAGCCCTCAGTCTAGCCACAATTGGAGTCACCAAATATCAATTTTGGTCCTAGCTTGGCCTTGTAGTGAGTTAGGTTGGACTTATTTCCTGTCATATGCTTAGAACATCCACTGTCCAAATACCACTGTTGCTCTGTGGTAGAACAGTCTTTTTCCTGCAAAAACAGATTAGTCATTTTTGACCCAGGTTACCTTGGGTCCTTCTCTCTTCACATAATTCAAACTGGAAATGAAAGAGTATTCTGGTTGACTTTTATAACCTAAAGGATGATATTTCCTAGGTGGAATAATCCATTGATTAAAGTTATTATTAAAGGTTCTTGGTGGATTAAAGGTTTGAAAAGAATTAAAAGATCTGTTCAACTGATCTGCGTTCGACGAATTCAGGTGAGTTCGTTGAGCTGAGTTCGACGATCGGGGTTTAGTTCGTTGAGCTCCATTCATAGAATGAAAGTATTCATTTTCTGGGACCCAAAAATGTCGATCTCTGGTCGACGAACCATATTGGTTTCATCGATCGTAGCTCAGAGAATAGTTATAATATATGTTTGCGTTCGGAGTTTGTCGACTTGAGTTCGACGAACTGTACACATTTCGTCGATCTGAGGTCGACGAAATCTGTTGAACATAGTTTTTATTATTTTTCTTATTACTTCTTTTCTTCCTCTTAGTTTTGTGTTTTAGGTTAGTTTGTTTAGGACTATTATTTTCTACTTTTTCTTTTCCCTTTTCAGAAACAAATTTAACTTGTGTGGTTAATATATTTGTCTGAATTAGGGGAGGTAGGCTTGATGAGGCACCCAAGCCTAGCTTGCCATTCAATCTGGCATTGACTGTGCTTGTAATGTCCATCAGCTTAAGGCTTCTCCCATTGAGAGATTCCTCAAGTTGTCTGGTCTCACATAATTCAGTCTTTAGTTTTATGATTTGTTCATTAACTAGTGTTATTTCATTCTTTAACTTATCATTTTCTAGCATTAAGTTATTCTGTTCAGTTAATTTTTCTCTATGTTATTTAATAACCTTTTCAGAATTAATTAAATCTAAACACATTATTTTAAATTCAGTTTTGAAATTATCAGAACTATAATCAAAACATGAAAGTACCTGATCAACTTCTGATTCTAATACTTCTTCATTTTCAGATTCATTTCAACATCTGAAGGGATGCAAGAGGCATTGATAGCCATGAGGCAGATTTCCTTTGCCTTTGCCTTTTCTTCTTCTTCATTGGAGTTGGAAGATGTAGATTCATCTTCTGTGTCACTCCATGTTTCAGCCACAAATCCCATTTTCCTTCTTTTTGTGCTTGTTGGAAGATGGCTTGCTGTAATGCTTTCTTCTGGATTCCTTTTCTCTTCTCCTCTCCTTCTTTTGATTCTCAGGACATTCAGACATGAAGTGTCCTGGTTTCCTGCATCCAAAACACACTACTTATTTAATGGGAGTTTTGTCATACCTGGGCTTGCTGTCATTTCTGGATGACTTTCTCCTGAAGTCCTTCCTTGCCATTTTATAGAATCTCTTTGCAAGGAGACTCATTAGCTCTTCATTGACTGTTGGAGCTTCAGTCTCTTCAGCAGCTTTGAATGTAATGTTTTGTTCTTTTCTTGCTGGAGGAGGAGTTCTTTGCTCAACAGCTTCTCTGGATTTTATCAACTACTCATAAGATTTGAGCTTTCCCATGAGAGATTCAATTGAAATCTCATTCAAGCTTCTAGCCTCTTTGATTGGCCAGATCCTGGTGTCCCATGATCTTGGGAAGCACATTAGAATCTTGTCATTCACCTCTGTGAGCGAGATTTCTTTGTCCAAGGTCTTCAACTCACTGATGATAGAGCTTAGTCTGTTGTACATATCACTAAGAGATTCAGCTTCATCTTTCTTGAAGTTCTCATATTGTGAGATAAGAGTTGATCTTCTGTCCTTTCTCTCATCTACTGAGCCAGCAACCATTTGGTTGAGAGAATCCCAGATTGCTTTTTAAAAATGTCATCAGACATAGTTTGAGCCATTATGTTCATGGCTTTAGCATCTGCAATCTTGGCTTTCTTCTGGGCATCTGTCCACTCAGGTGGTGGAACAACATGAGTGTTTGAGGTTGAAGTTGAAGACGGTGCTGCAGTAGGAGGTCCTGTCAAGATAGAATTAAATATATCATCATCAATAGAGTTCATGTACAATTTAATTCTTGCCTTCCAGATGGAAAACCTATTCAGGCTGCACACTGTAGATCTGGTGCTTGCATGATCCTTGTTTTGTGCCATTGTGATAGAGAATAGTGGGGAAGAGGAAAATCTGATCTAACTGGATCTTGGTTCAAGTTTTAACTTGTACAACCAAACAAACACACCCCTCTGATACCAATTGAAAGGAGGGGTTAGATCTGATTACTCTAGAGGGGGGGGGGGGGTGAATAGAGTATTAAAAACTTTGGTTCTTTTTAATGTTTATATCAGAGTAAAATAGTGATACCATATAATAGTAAAGAACAAGAAACTAGGCTAACTATTCCAGCAATCACAAACACAGCAAAAAGCAAAAAGAAAAAGGAGCAACTAGACGACACAAGAAGTTTATAGTGGTTCCCCTAAACTTGGGTACATCCACTCTTCTACCACCCTTGGTAGGAATCCACTAGCCGGTTTTTATCAGGTGACTGCCACCACAAGATCTGATTCAGGTAGATCAGGAAACCCTTTAGGCTTTTGATCAGGTGCCCAAAAACCAACTTCAAGTCTTTTGGAGGGAGACTTGTAAACCAGACTAACTTTTGAAGGGAGTTAAAACCATGTACAATGGGGTGGAAAGAGTTTGATGGAAGTATTCTCTTTTCTCAATACAATTTGAGAAGACTATGTGGATTCTTGTGTTGTCAAAGCTCCTTCTACGAAGTTGAATGCTTCAGGGAGAATGAGCTTTGCTTAAGGGTGAGTAGGTCTTCAGCTTGATCAGCCAAGGTCCAGGAAATCCAATGACTGATGTTGAAAAAGATGTTTATAGATTTCTAGAACAGAAGTTGAAGAAGACTCTTGATTTTGATGTTTTGTTCTTCTTCAGTCTTGAGTATTGGCAGAGAAAGAAAAACATTGAGAGAGAATGAAAGAGTCGACTGCTTGATCAAAGTTCTCTGTCAGTGCTTCTAATTTCTTCTCTCTCTCTCTCTCTCTTTGTAACTCTATGTCTCGAAAAAGAGAGGAACTCTTTTATTCTACTGCCAATTAAAAATTCTCTTTGAATTCAATCCATAAATGCTGGCCGATCTGAAGAAATGAAAGCGGCTGGAATAAAAGCATTAATGAGTTTCCTAACTGTCATTGATAGAATAAGTAAATATTTATTCTGATGAATACCATATTCAATGCAGCAAACAACGACAATATTCAGAAGAATATTTGCATTAAATACTCAGAATAATACTGCTAATAAATAGAGAAAATAAGGAACAGAAGAAGGAAAAACTCATTCTGGAACTAAACAGAAAACGTTGAACGCTGAACAGAATTCGTCGACCTGAGATCAAAGATCGTCGACCAGAGAATTCAAGTTCGTCGACCTGAGCTCTGCAAACTGCTAATTGAGGATAACTTTCCAATTCTGCACTCTGAGTTCGTCGAGCTGAGAATCTGTCTGAAAACAAAACGTCGACCTGAGCTCGAATATCGTCGAGCTCAGCACAGAGAATTAACTCTGAGTTCGTCGAGCTGAGTTCGAAGAATTTCGAACTGATCACTGTCTTCTGAAAACTGCTAAGTTTGAGTCTCTGAGGTCCTTTGTTGGCTGGTCCAAGATGGTACAACTAAAGGGACTTAGCCTACAACACTAGGACTACTAGACATGACCCTGGCTATACAATGGGGTCAGACTCAGCCTAACTTAGTGAACCTAGCCCAAACCCAACTAGGGATCCAACAAACCGATAGTTTGCTTCAGTGCTTCTGTGATTCTAAGTGAACCAGGGTTAAGTGCAATGGAAGGTGGTTTTGCAAGGGATCTTGGAATGTAGCTTCTTACATGGACTAACTTTGGAAAGGTGAAGTCATGTATGGAATGCTATCTTCTTGGAGAGGACTTTTGGGAGGTGGTTTGCGGAGACAGAAGGCAAGTGTTTACTACTAGCAATGCTGAAGTGATGAGAGCTTGTAAGGAGACAAACGCGAAAGCGGAGGTTGTTCTCAAGCAGGTAATCTCATCGGAACTCTTGGACCACATCGGCGGATGCCGGTCAGCTGCGAAGATTTGGACTTCCCTCGATGGGTTTTTCAACAAGGAGGTGAAGCTGGCTGCTGAGGTTGGTCTCTCTACTTCTGATCAGCAAGAGAGGAGTGTTTCTCCTAGGCGTGATGAGAAGAGGATGGAAGGACCAATGTGTTATAGATGCAAGCAACCTGATCACCTCAAGAAGGAGTGTAAGGTTGTCCTGCACTCGATGAACGTTGCTCATGTGTGGAGTAAGGAGAAGAACTTGGTTGGGTCGTCAACAAGTTCTGATGCTGATCGATTGAAGGCCAATGATAGTGTAGCGATCTAGCATGAAAGAATGGGGCACGTGGAGATGGACATACTGAAAGTAATGGCAGTGAGAAGCCTTGTGAGAGGCTTGCCTAGGAGGTCATCCTTCGGATATGGTCAAGCTTGCGCGGGATGTCAATATGGTGAAGCTTATCGCTTTACGTTTGATAAGGAACAGTCTAGGAGTAAGGTCCCATTGGAGGTTGTCCATGGTGATCTGGTGGGACTGACCGTCACCGCCAGTCTTGGAGGCAGAAGGTACATGCTGATTTTGTTTGATTAATATTCGAGGTATACTTATGTGTACTTTATGAAGGAGAAGTCGAACACGTTCCGTTTGTTTGTGGAGTTCAAGAAGCTTGTGGAGGGAAAGCTTGGTCTGCGGATCAAGAAGTTGAGAACGGGCAACAGAGGTGAGTTCGGCTCAACCATGTACTCTAACTTTTGCATGAAGCATGGAATCCGAAGGGAGATCTATTGTGGACATACTCCGCAATAAAGTGGAGTAGCAGATCGGAAGATTCATCTTTTGACGGAGACCTGCAAGTGTTGGCTTCAGTGCAAAAGAATTCCTAAGGCCTTTTGGGCAAAAGAAATGGCCTGCGCGGCTCATATCATCAATCAGATGCCTATGAGTTCGATCAACACAAAGACTCTGTATGACCTGATGTTCAGGATAAATCCCAGCGCAAAGCACCTTCGGGTGTTTGGATCTACCTACTACGTACACACTCTGGATGCTCTCAGGACGAAGCTAGTCTTCATTGGGTATGATGAGCAAAATAGGAGATGGAGGTGTGTGGATCCTGCGACAAAGAAGTTCATCGTGCCGAGAGACGTTATCTTCGACAAGCTGACGTCGTATTGGGGTAGCTCATGTGTGGAGGTAAAGCAAGTACACTTTACCTCCCCTGGATCCTGCAAACACAGCACGACAACAAGAACATACCTTTCGAGCGCATCATTAGTCCCCATTTCCTTAGATCCATCCCTTCCTCAATGACCTCTAATGGCCGCCCTTCCCTCACCAGGGACCAAGCCCAGTCAGTCAGAAGTCATTTTTCTCCATCTTCAGATGTCTTGAATGACTTCTCTGTCAACTGCCCGAAGAGCTAGGGCATATTCAAGGAAGACATTATTATGTGTTGCTCGAAGCATCCGGATGGGGATCTAGTGGAATCCCCTACCCTTTGCCCCTAAGTGGGTAAAAATAGGCAAAACCCTTAGGAGTTACTATGGGTATGGGTTAACCGTATACTCGACAAGACCCGTTAAGCCTCCGAACATGTTATTCGTCCAAATATACACTAACAATCTCCTCTTATATTTGTGACAAATAACGTATACGTTTCGGAGTGCAGAAAGTGGAAGTACCAAAATAAATTTTCGACTTAACACATTTCTATAAGAGTTAGCACAGTTTTAAAAGAAAAAAAACATTAAACATAAGTTTTAAACAATAACATAATACATCCAAACAAAATGTGCTACTCAATAATAAATAAATCTGGAAAACAAAAATGACTATAGATTAACGTGTAACAATTCTACTCAGAGAGTAGATCATCATCATCTATGTCAAAGTTCACTTTCTCTCCTCCATCTTCACCAGTGTCTGCAAGGAATTTCATGAGTTAGACTCTATGAATTCATAAACATATGCAGTGACGTATCAAAGTAGACTAGCTCTACCTAAATGAGCTTAGTACTTGTAGCAGTAGTGAAGTAACACTGTCAGCATCTCTATCTAGTTTAGCTAGGACCAGTCAAGTTTTGATTTTAATAAATCAAACGTTGTCATCTTACTCATTAGTGACCACTATGTACCTCATAATATGATTTGGCACACCATCATTTGTAACATTATTAAATGTGGAATAATGTGCTATGATCACTAATATTAGATTAACTCATACAACAACTTCCTATTCTCAGTTGAATAATTCTCAAATCAACTTACAATGAGAAAGATGTTAAGTCATCAGGTGTGGAATGACTAGCATCTAACCATCTTGGGCTTTCATCAAAAAATTATTTGGGATTTTAAGTCTGTTATTAGATGCTTGAATGTTGCGACTATAGGTTCTTGCTATCAAAACATAAACATTGGAGGAATTTTCATATTTCTATGAACTTTAATCTCATCTCCCCCGATGTTTTAATTGTGAGAACTCTATTTAAGCCCTTTGTCAAGGCGTCTGCAATATTATCTTTCAATCTCACATCCATAAGGGTCATAATCCCTTGATTCGTGAGAAAGGTCAACTAGGCTTGTTTCATCCGTAGTTGCCTTCTTTTGCTATTGAATAAAGTGTTCGTAGCAATCGTTTTAGTAGGCTGATTATTGCAGTAAACTGTAACAGAACTCAACTTCAGGCTCGATAATAGAATGCCCATCACCAAATCTCTTATCCACTCTGCTTCTTCTCCCGCTGAAGCTAGAGCGTAGAGTTCGGATTTCATAGAAGATAGTGCAATACATGATTGCCTCTTGGAATTCCAGGCTACAACTGCTCCTCCTAGTGTGAATATAAATCCACTAGTGGACTTGCTGTCATTTAATCCTGAGCACCATGATGCATCAGAATATCCTTTCAAAACTGGAGGATGACCATGGTAACATAAATCATACTTTTGGGTGTACTTTAGGTATCACATCAGCCTATCGAGGGCATCCCAATGGTCTTGGCTAATATTACTAATGAATCCGCTTAACATGCCGACCGTAAAGGCTATGTCAGGTCTTGTGTAGAACATAACATACATAAGACTACCAATCAATTTAGCATAATCTAATTGTCGTATCGCAGTTCATTTTGGCTTCAACAGTAATCGTAAGGTGTCTGTACTGCTCTATGTTCACTGTATCCCCACGTATCCAACATGGACTTTATATAGTGGCTTTGACTTAGGGAAATGTCATTTTTCCCAAATCTCACTTGCATACCTAGTATAGTCTCGACTACACCTAGGTCTTTAATGCTAAACTCTTTAATTAGTTCAGACTTAACGTCATCCACTATGGATTGATCAGAATTAAGTATGAACATATCATCCACATACAAGCATATTATAGCGACTTTGTTCGATCTATTACGTATGTAAAGACATTTGTCCGAGAGACTCGACATGGATCCCATATTCCTTACACTATAGTCAAACTTTTCATGTCATAATTTTGGTACTTGTTTTAGTCCGTATAGAGACTTGATTAACTTACAGACCTTATTTTCGTGACTGTCTACTATGAAACCTTCAGGTTGGCTCATGTATATTTCTTCGGTCAGATCTCCATTCAAGAACGCAGTCTTAACATCCATTTGATGAACAATAAAATTCTCAATATACGCAATAGCTAGGAGTATCCTAATGGTTGCTATGTGACACACTGGTGAATATATATCAAAGTAATCCACCCCACTAACTTGTGCGAAACCTTTAGCCGCCAAACGCGCTTTATACTTAGCTACGCTACCATCAGGATTGGGCTTCTTTTTCAGAACACACTTACACTCTATAGTTTTAGCCCCTCTTGGCTTATCAACCAACATCCAGGTGTTGTTCTGAAGCAAAGAGTTCATCTCTTCACCAATGGCCTCTTTCTAGAGTAGTGAATCCCTTGATCTCATCGCGTCCTTCTAGGTGGATGGATCAGCCTCAACGTGGTGAATGACAAAATCACTACCGAAGGTTCTGGGAGTTCTCTCTCTCACTGAAGTCCTTCTAGACTCTAAGACATTATTGCCTACTGGGACGGAATAAGAGGTGCTAGGTACTGAGTCAGGTTCTTCCTCAGTAATATTTTCTTGCATACCTGAGATTGTCAGGTTCTTATCCTTAAGGAACTTATCCTCAAAAACACAACATCCCTAGATTCAATAATTATATTATTAGACAGGTCTAAGAATCTATCTACAGTACTATCTTCAGCACAACCTAAGTAGACACACGTGTTGGTCCTATGTCCAAGTTTAGACTATATTGGGTCAGAGACCCTGACATAGGCTATTCAGCCCCAGGTCTTAAGTCTAGTTAAAGACGGGGGTCTCTTAAACCAAAGCTCGTAGGGTGTGACGTCTAACTTAGCATGAGGAACTTTGTTTAGAATGTTGTTTGCAATTAAAACTGCTTCTCCCCAATAGGCAGTAGGTATGCCAGCAATGAGGAGCATAGAATTAAACATCTCTGTTAATGTTCTATTCTTTCTCTCGGCTATACCATTCGATTGGGGTGAGTAAGGAGCAGTGATTTCTGCTATGATCCCTTGAGAGGCAAGAAAACCCCGGAACTCACTGGACATGTATTCTCCTCCTCTATCACTTTTAAATCTCTTAATTCTCATGTCTAGTTGGTTCTCTACCCTGGTTTTGAAAATACAGAATTTTTCAAATGCTTCATATTTAGCTTTAAGAAGATAGATGTGAGAGAACATAGAGCAGTCATCTATAAACGTGAACATATACTTCCTTCCTCCTCTGGTGACAAAACTTTTAAAGTCACATATATCGGAATGTATAAACTCTAGGGGTGTTGTGCTCCTAGTAATCGCACTAAAAGGTTTTCTAGTGATCTTAGTCTGAGCACACACATCACATTTCTCAGGCGGTGACTTAGTGTCTAATGTGATCTGGTGAGTTCTAGCTATTTGGAACATTTTCTTATAGTTCACGTGTCCTAGTCTCTCATGTAGAGTTTTAGGGCTAACTAAGTTTGTTTGAACTTGTTGAACTAACTCGTTTGCTAGACTTAGTCGGTACATTCTATTTTGGACGTATGCACATCCAAAATAGTGTGAGTTAACTGACAGTGTTACTCTACCGCTACAAAAAGTAAAAGACATACCAACATCACATAATAAATTTATAGACACTAAGTTAGCAGCTAATGAAGGAATAAATTTAACATTTATGAGAGTTAAAGTCTTACCTGAGGATAACAGCAGTGTTGTATTCCCCACCTTCAAGAAGTCAACTGTCTCACAATTTGTAACTGTAACAGACTCTTTCACAACAGTGAGCCCTGTCATAAGACCAGCATTGTTGCAAACGTGACATGTCGCCCTCGAATCCAAGTACCACTCCGTGCTGGCCTTAGCGTTTTCGACCATCGCAACAAAGTCAGAAGGCTCAGCTAGGCTAACCATATCGACTTGGTTGCCATCCTGTGGTGCTTTGATTCTTTCCCGTTTAGGGAGTCAGCAATTAGATGCGCTGTGCCCCCACTTGCTGTAGTTAAAACACTTGCCCTTGAACTTTTTAGTGCGTTTGCTAGAGCCTGCAACCTGAGAGCTACCATGGGAGGGTCTGGTCCTCTTAGGGTTCGACACACGTTTAGAACTAAGAACCATGTTAGCCGCAACCTTCTGCTTGCTAAAAGTTTCTAAAGCGTGTCAAGTCCTATTTTCATCCTCAATGCGAATAAATCGCTTGAAGTCATTAAGACAGAACCGCATATTCTTGCGGTACATCTCAGTTTTAAAATTGTACCATGTATAGGGCAGTTTATAAATAATCGTGCTAGCAACAAAGCTGTCTGGCAGGGAGATATTCTCACTATGTAAAGAATCTACCAATGCTTCAAAATCCGATACCTGAGGGAAAATCTTCTTCTCCTCGTTGAACATGAAAGAATGGAATTTGTCCATCAGGTGCGCCTTGGATAGATCCTCCTCTTTCCTGAAGTGCTCCTCCAGTGCTTCCCAGATTTCCTTGGCGGTCTTCAGCTTGATATACGTCTTCGCCAGGCTAGAGGATAGGCAGTTCAGCAGTTAGTCGCGACAGAAGTCCTCATCAGCTATCCACTGGGCCTCCTCTTCAGTCCTCATAACGGCAGCACGATCAGACTGAACTGTGTAGAACACGTTCAGGTACTTCATTCCGAACTGGGTGTTCAACTTCCAGTCGTTGAACTCGGTCGCCGTGAATTTTTCCAGTTTTGTCAGTGGAACGGGAGAGGAAAAATTGTTACCCTTCAACATTTTGAAATCCAAAGACCCTTACTTTTAAGCACCAAAAATAATCTCCACAACCAAGTAAAAGCACTAAAGAATCTTGCTGAATTCTTCCAAATTCAGCGGCGGTGGCCAACTTCTTTTCCGATCAATGACAACAGGAGAAATAGGGCGCTGGGTTCCTGTTCGGATCAAAACAGTTACAGGAGAAATAGGGCGGCCAAAACCCAGGTGGCGGCAACTTCTTCCAAATTCCTCTTCCAAATTCAGAACTGGCAGTTCCTCTTCCAAATCCTTATCGGTTTTCCTTCTTCCTTCCCGATGAAAACAGCGGCGGCAACTTGGGAGAAAATGAACACCGGCGGCCAAAATCTAGGTGCTATGCAGGTAGCGGGCAGAACTGCGACGATGGATAGGGCTTTCACAGGCATTACTTCACGGCCGGCGCAGGATAGGGGTTTTCCCCTTTTCCCGATCCAGCGGCAGCGGCAAGCGTGCCTTCTCCTCTATCGAGCGCCGTGACAGGAGAAAGAACCATGGTGGAAGGGGAAAAAATTTCGTTCTTCCTGTTGCGATCAAGAGCGGCAAACGAGAAATTGCAGAAAACGAAAAAAAAAACGGAGCGCCGAGATTCAGAGCGGCGGTGGTTTAATTTTTTTTTTTTTCACTTTTTCCTTGCCCGATCTATAACAGCGGCAGCGGAAATTGGAAACTCCAGGCGGCGGCTGTTGAGCGATCGGGAGAGAACAAGAGTGGCGGCGCGACGACGTGAACTCCCGCGGCCAAAATCGAGAACGAGAATCACGACAGGGGAGAGAGTCGGTTTCGGGGGAGACGGTTACGAGCAACAACGATGCTTTACTTCGAGAATGTTATGTGATGCTCAAGCATTTGGATGGGGATTTAGGTGGAATCTCCTACCCGTTGTCCCTAGGTGTGTATAAATAGGTAAAACCCTTAGGAGTTACTATGGGTATGGGTTAACCGTGTATCCGACAAGATCCGTTAAGCCTCCGAACACGTTATTCGTCCAAATATACACTAACAGACATGCCCTAAAGTTTCGGCAACTCTCATGTTGACATGAGAGTCTCCATCCTGACTAGCACAATTTTCTCTCTCTGAAAGAGAAGAGATGATTGTGGTGGCTGCCGTTGGGAATGAGGTTGCATATGATGGTCCTCTGATGCCCTTCCATAGATTTGCTGGCTGTACAATATCCTCTAAGGGAAACGAGATTGATATGGTTGGACGAACACTATGCTCCTAAATGAATTTGTTGAAGAAACATAATAAGATTTAAGTTTAGTTTTTGATGTTCACAAAGCCAAATCAGGTGTGTTTTTAACAACACTCTAATTTACACGCCTTCAATTTCTCCTTTGGGACTTTTGGTGGAACAATCGACTAACTGAAGGGTTACCCTAATAGGAATGAGTTCTCTTAAGCCTAATTGCTCGTAAACAGAAGAAGGTAATAGATTAACAATTGCACCGAAGTAGAGTAGTGCCCTATTTATTAACTTGCTCTCAAATCTACATGAAATTGTAGGGCATTCCGGATCTTTGTATCCTATTGGCATCGTATTAGATATAACAATAGAAATATTTGACGCTAAAAATACTTATTTAGGCACGAAGTTTATTATTTCATAGTGCATCAATCTTTCAAGAATTTTGCATAATTTGGAACTTGTTGATCGCGTCAAGAAGCGGAATGTTAACTTTGACTTGCTTAAAGATTTCAAATGTTTTCTCCATTTGTGCATAATTTTTGTTATCTTTTAGTCTTTTAGGATAAGGAGCTTTTATTTTGTGCATTTGATTTTCAATTATTAATGGAGTAATTGCTTCTCCTGCGTGATTCTTTTTTATCTTATTATTCTCTACATTGATAGTTTCCTCTTCTTCAATCTATAGGTTAGGATTTTATTCTGATGGTTCAACCCTATTATCAATTTTCTTCTTAGATCTTAAGACAGTGATAACATTGACTTTACTTTCATCAATATGATTTATTGTTCTACGATCTCGTGTTTGGAATGGTTAAAACTTAGGTCCGATCAGCGGCCTAAATTTGGGGGGGGGGGGGGAGCAAAAGTGTATGAGAGAAGTCAAAATTGTGCGGGACCCACCTCATTTTCAAGGTCCTAATTGGTTCTGGACCATGAGCATGGTCCGCTGATCGGACCAAAGTTTTTCTCGTTTGGAATAGGTTGATTCGGGAATGTTTCTTTCTCTTGTTCACTAACGAGACTATTTGTCATACTTGTTCTAATTTCACTATAGCTTGAGTATTAGCATTTAATATTTGATCAAAAGTTTGAATAAATTGGGCAAGATTATTTGTAGTTTGAGATTAAGACTTACTAATTCCATTAATCCTTTTTCTAAATCTGAAATTTTATTATTGAAATCGGGTGGTTGAAAACTTGGATTAGTGTTGGAGTTATTAGGATTTTGAAAAAAAATCCTGTTAATTTTTGTGATTGTTAGGATTGTGAGATGAAACTAGAATTATTACCTATATTTGAAGAGTTATAATTTTGTTTAATGTCATGATTTCTTCATCCCGAATTATAAGCTTTAGAGAAGGGATCATTCGTGGGTTTTTAAAAACATGCATTGAAATGTTCACACTACAAGAAAAATATCATATACCAATAAAAATTAGGAAGGCTAAATAATTCGTTGTTAATTAGCATTGAATTTAGCTAAGTATATAATATTTGATTTTACCTACAAAAATTTTTTGTTGCAAAAATAGCAATGAATTATTTTGTTACAAAATATTTGTTGCTAAATAGAAATGAAATATTTTCTTTCTAAATTTTCATACTAATTATTTTAGACTAAAATATTTATGGAGGGAAAGATTTATTTCGCTCTAAATATTTATAGAGCTCCTCACACTCCAACACTATCTCCCCGTTGTGCTCATCACACTTTCACTCGATCTCCCCGTCCTGCTCCAGCGTGACCGTATCTCCTTTTAAAACATTTTCTTAAAAAAACTATAACTTTTTTAATCTATTTTTGTGCCTCTCAAAAACCCTATATATCTAAAATTAGAAACAAAACGATTATATATATAATAGTATATGTATATATATATATATATATATATATATATATATATATATATATATATATATATATATATATATATATATATATATATATATATATATATATATATATATATTAACATAGTTTATTAGTATCCAAAAATTAATTATTATCCAGATGTAATAGTGTTTTTTCGCCCACCGGTGACGTCCCCCCATTTCCCCTGCCGGCGGCCTGACCGGCGCCCACCGGCGGGTTCGCCAGTCTCACGGGCAGGGCCACCGCCGGCGGTGGCCTTGCTCGCCAGTCGCCGGACAACCCCTGAAGGTTTCGCCGGAGACCGGCGAACCCGCCGGTGGGCGCCGGTCAGGCCGTCGGCGGCTCCTGCGGCGGCTCCTCCTGCGACGGCATGGGAAATGGGGGATGGCCGGACAGGGAGGAAAAAAACGGGGGGGGGGGATTCAGGGATCGGGTTTGAGGAGAGAGAATGATTAAGTTTTTTTTATTTGCAGACCAATATAGCTATTTGCAGGCCAAGATCCAAGGATTTATGATTAAAACAGTCAAATCTGACGGTTATTGTTTTTTCCCTATTTTCGAACTCATTTATGTTGGCAGATCACCATACTTCTTTTTAGAGTAGTGTATATATATATATATATATATATATATATATATATATATATATACGAGCATCTTCGCACGGGCTACGCCCGTGCTCGATGCTCTCGGGCGGCCTTCGGCCGCATCTAGGCGGGCTTCGCCCGCCTCCGCACGGGACGGGCTACGCCCGTGCTCGATGCTCTCGGGCGGCCTTCGGCCGCATCTAGGCGGGCTTCGCTCGCCTCCGCACGGGCTTTGCCCGTGATCGATGCGTCGTTGCGGGCTGCGCACACATCAAGGCAGGCAGCGCCCACAATATATACATATGAGTACGGAAAATGACCGTACAAAAATATAAATCGTTATTACAATTTTTATTTTATACAAATTTTTATTTTTTGACGTTAAAAATTTAATTTCTCACTCTATTTCTCTTCTTATTTTCTTTCTTTCTCTCTCCCTCTCTCTCTCTCTCATCCCCTCTCTCCGCCCCTTTCTCATCTTACTTCCGCCATCTCTCTCCTATTCTCTCTCCCTCTCTCTTAACCCTCATAATTACTCACTATCCCCTCACTCTTCTCTCTCTTTCCCTCTCTCCTACTCACATCTAATGATTCCCACCCCCTCCCTTCCACTTCCGCTTGCTTGGCACCCCACTCTCCCCCATTAATTCTTCCGCCGCCCCTCACCCTCTCCCATTTTAAATATATATATTTATATATCCCCTCTCTCTTTCTCTCTCTCCTAGTCACAGCATCTAGGGATAGGAGATCTATGAATATGCTCTTTTGCCCATTAAATATCATTAAATATCCGATGGCTATGGCTTGAAGTTGAGATCATCGGACGGCTAATATTCAACCGATGGTATGAGTTTGAAGATATGTATATTTCCTTATATGTAGTAAAGATATATTAGAAATTAGCATAGATTATTTGTATTCAACGAAATAATTAATAATATATTTATAATTATCATAAATATATTTGATTATTTATATAATTTTATAAATTCTTAAATACTTATACATATTTATAAATTAGCATATATTATTAGTGTAAACATGGTTTGAGCTACAAATAATTTTTCATGTTTAATGGTAAATGTAAATATGGATTTAAGAATTTATATTTAGCTACAAATATATTATAAACAAATATATTAGAATACATATTTAATGGTAAATATCTACATATATATTTACCGCAAAAATAAACAAAAAAGTTTGATAGGTAAGTTTGTAAGCATGGTTTAACTCATGGCTTGTAAGCATGCTTTGCTAAAATTCCCTTAAAAAATAGGAAGGTAAAAATTTCTTGCTAAATTTAGTTATGTTCAATTTAAAAAGAAAATTTTGTTGTTGCTAAATTTATTGTTAATGTAAATTAGCAACGAATTTTATGATTTTGCAAGGGATTCTTCCACTAACTAATAAGTGTTTTTCTTGTAGCGTCATAAATTGGTTCATTTCTGAACAATACTGGGCATTCTTCCCCTATATGGCTATATGTGAGGTGTCATGATAGTTAGGGCAACTTGTAATTTGATTTACTTATTTATTTTTAATATCTAACTCATCTAATCTACGAGTAAGTGCATATATCTCAGACTCACTAGCTAATGTAGAGTCAATATAGTGCATCCTACTATTATAAGCTATAGATTTTTCACCAAACAATTTATTTATTCTATCGTATATGTTTTCTTCCCATTATACTATTTTTTCAACCATATTTTTAAAAAACTCTAATGCTTCATATTTGGCCTAATCTCAATTTTTCTATTACATGATGATGGCATATTGTTAAATAAAGTTTAAATTTGTCTAGGTATTTCCAAAATAGTTATCCTTTTATTTGTCTAAATTGATTTATTTCATTTCTAATCTTTGCAGTTTTATGATTAGAGTAGAATTTTTTTAGAAATACTTTAATAAATTGATCATATATACCTATAGAATTAATTGGTATGTTACGCAACCATTTTTATCATAGTCTTTTAAGGCAAATGGGATGAAACAAAATTTTAATGCATCTTCAATAAATTCTGGAGTTTCATCATTGTGCAAACTTCTTCAAATTCCCTTATAAAAAACATACACATCTTCATTTTCTAATCCTAAGTATTTAGGTACATATTAGCATAGTAAGGTTTTATTTTTAAATTATTTGTTGTTGTGGTATGCAATCTTATGCATGAAGATAAATATGTTCTCATAGGGTAACATTTATCTTTCAATGCATCTATGGGTTGATCTTCTATCATAATTATTGTTTTTGATTCTGATCTTAATAGACACTTTGTTGAATCCCTAATCCAAGTATGCATACACTATAAAGATGATAAGTTATTAAAAACATTTTTTTTGAGTTTTAGATATGTATTTTCAATATTTATTTTATTTCTTTAATTTTCCCAACTCTAGATCTTGCCAACTTTTTGGCTAGGTAAATGTAAGATTAGTGGTTGCACTAGGTATCATTAAACATTATCAATCTTTCAGGGGATACTACCTCATTCATAACTACTTTCCTAAACACCAACAAACTACCTTAATATAAAAAATGAAATTTACAATTTTTTGATGACGTAAACATACGGTTAGTGGTCGTACTATGTGCCGTTAAACACCACCATCCTTTGGGGATACTAGCTCACACTAACTGTTTTTCTAGACACCAACTAGTTGGGCAATTTCAAACTATAAATTTACTTATTTATTATTGTTACGACCAACTCGTGCCTCTTGTAGACTGGCCTAGATTGGACTCTCTTAGCCCAGGAGCTAACAAGTGCAAATAGTCACAGAGATTGAGTCGGCTGGTAAGAATGTTTTTTTAACGTGAAATACCTCGAAAAGAGATGAAAAACCATGCGATCGGGACCGTGTCGATCAAATTTCACTATTTGCTGGTAGTGTACAATGCTTTTATGAGAAATCGAGAGCAATTGGCCGCTCCCCATTACAGTTGTTGGGGGAGAGAGAGGTGCCTGAAGGGTGACAAACCACTGCTCGCGGAGCTAAGTATTTTGCTTGTTGAAGTGGGGAGCACCACTCTCTGGATGCCTCGAAGTTCTTTGCTAGTGCTCAAAGGCCAAAAGGGCACACAGAACGTCTTGATATTTTTAACTCGTCTCCCGGTGCGCGCGGAGGGGTCTGGAGAGGTTGACTCGCCGTCGAATTGAAGGCTCGCTGTTGAGGGCACTGTGAGTGCTAAACGTGCTACACACAGGATGTTTGTTGTGGTACACGTGATGCTCGCTTGAAGGTGGATGAGGGTCTTCAAACGATCTTTAATGCGCTTGGAGATCTTCAAGGCGCTTGAAAATATTCAAGGCGCTTGAAGATCTTCAAGGGCATCTTTGAGGGCGAAGGAGATTTCGGGTGGAGCTCTCTCACACTTAGGAGATGGAGCCGGAGGAGAATAAGATGGAAATGTAGGGGGCCCTAGGGTCCTATTTATAGGCTTCAGGAATGCTTATGGTGGTTACGTGGTTATCTGCAGACCATAACCACTTTATGTACAATTCACATGTAAAATTTTCTATAGTTTACAAGCGCATTTTCTTAAGGATTTACTGTGCGCACACCGAATATTTATTTTGGCTATGGGTACCCCCTATGAAGGGTGGTTACGGGAGGTGGTTACACAACAATCGAACCGTTCAGATCGCGTGGTGGAGATCATACGGTGGAGGATTGGTCGCCGAGGGGGGCAATCTACTGCGAGATCTAACCGGTGGGAGGGAGGTCGGGTGGTCAAACGACACGACGATGTTCGGCAAGAGGCCGGTGGCAAGCTGCACGACGTGGCGACAACCGACGAGATGCCGACCACAAGCCTTGCGGCTGGGCGGGCAGACGCACAACGTAGCGGTAACTAACGGGATGTTGGCAGCAGGCGGCATAATCACGTGCGAGCAGCTGCACGGTGCAAAGGAGACTAGTGGGAGGCCGATTGCAGGCCGTGCGTCCACGTGTGAGTGGTCGAGCGGTGCGGTGGCCGCCGATGCACAACATAATGACGTACATCAGGAGGCCGGTCATGGGCCATGCGGCCATGTGCGAGCTCTCGTAAGACACAACATCGGTCGACGAGAGGTTGGTCATGTGTCGTGTGGCCACGTGCAAGCGACCGCACACACCGCGTCAGCCAGCTGGAGGACGGTCGCGGGTCGTGCGACCACGTATGGCAGCTACCGGCAGGAGGACGGCTGCGTGCAAGCAGCCGCACAACACGATGGAGGCCAGTCGTGCAACCATGTGCGAGCAATCACACAACACAACAGTGGTCAGCGGGAGGCCGGTTGTGAGACCATGTGTAGGTGGCCGCACAACGCAGTAGTAGTGGACTTACATCTACGTGTGAGAGGCCACATAATACGACTGCAGCTGGAGGGAGGCTGATCACAAACCTCACGGTCTCACACGGGCAGCCGCATGATGTGGCGATGGCCGGTAGGAGGCTGTCTGAGGGGTGTGATGGAGGTTTTCTTGGCGGATCGGGTGCGTGGTTCGCGCATGTGGTGGTTTGGGTGGTTCCCTCGAAGACCCCCACTAATTTTGTGGTGGGCATGAGAATTTCAGTTATTTGCAGCCCGTAATTTGTATATATTAAAGAAGACCCCATCATTTGGCCCCCAAAGTCCCCGAAGTCTCAAGCCGGAGTGAGAGGAGAGCAGGGACTTCTATGTGTAAATGATTCTGTGGAGACCATGATGGAGGTGAGTGAACAGGCTCGGAAGGTTGTGCACAAAAGTGGAGGTGAAAGGGAAAGGCATGCGCGAGGACACCTGCGTGCAGTGCACATGTGGGGAATTTGTGCACAGGCGTATGCGGGCTACGCACCCACGTGTTGGGTGTGTGTGAGCGGGGCAGCCACGCACTCGGCGCGTGTGGGGTGCGCGTCCATGCGCCTTACACGCGCGGTGTGCGCACCCATGCGCCTTGCATGTGATAGGTGAACACCCACATGCAGAGTGTGCGTACGATGCACGCCATCGCGTTGTGCTCGTGTGGGGGTGCGCCCAATACTTCTTATGCGTGCGGGGTGTACACTCGCACATTGGGCTGGCACTCACAACCCTTGCATGCGCAGGGTGTGCTTCTATGTGCAGGGTGTCTTTGAGATTTATATGTGTGTGAGAGTGCTTGTACTTCTTGTACGTCTGCTCTTTTGTAAACACTCTTGTGTGTGGCGTGTTGACGAGCGTTGTAGTGCTCTTGGAATATTTCTTTTGTGAATGCTTATGCATGTTTTTCTTTTTTGGTACCAAGGTGTTGCTATCAAGGTAGGCTGAAGCGAGTGCCTTCTTCACTTACCATTGAGCAGGTTGATTTCTGGAGGAAGTGGACTGGAATACCTACTAGGTTGAAAGTGAAGATCCCATACATTGAGGAGTAAGTGCAAAATCCATCGAAGGGCTGAATGACATTGTGCGAGTCATCCCTGAGGCCCGAGTTCGTATTCTGTCGTGCGAGGGGGTGATTGAGATTTTCAAGCATTGCGGCATGCCAATATCTTAGCACACTCATGTCAGGATGATGCACGTCATGGGCCTGATCGCTTTCTTCTTGTTGCACGGTTTGAGGGTTTCATTAGATCTTTTTAAGGACTGATGAGAGGTGCTTATTAACGGAGGCGGTGGTGTCGAGGTGCACACCAATGAGCGTTGGCTCCAGTTTGAAGAGCGGGTGGACCGAAGTCATCACAATACCATATATGGGTATGTGAAGAGTTCCTGGGGCTTGCTAGAGCTATGGAAGTCACTTCTTGAATGCTACCACTGTATGACGAGACGCGAGTGGGATTTCAAGCCAGTGTTGGGGTTCACCGAGCCTTATGCGTTGGCGAACCCCTTGTTTCACATTTCTTTATTCATGGAGGAGAAGTATTTGTTGTTGTATGAACTTTCCATCGATCCAAATCGTTCCCCTGCTACGCCGCTAGATCGTAAGAAGATAAAAAGCTGGTGTTCAAGTGCAGCAGTACAGAGATCGCACCTCTTAATTCTTCTCGCCCAAGGGAGTGCTCCGACGAGATAATGCTTTGCAACTCCAGGGCAAACAATGCACCCGTTGATCTTCACATTGAGGTCATGTACTCGGCTGCCCCGAGGCTCCCCCCGAGAGGGATTCTACGTTATCATCTACTAAAGCATGATGCATGTCTTCTTCCCTTAAAGCTATGAATAATGTGGTGAGGATACCATTTTTGTTCTTGTTCATTTGTTAACTTGTAAGGAAATCTCACTTCTTCATTCTTGTCGCAGATCGGGGATCAGGCCAGCATCGTCCTTACATAAAATGATCATTTTGTGGGCCTTAAGGATGTGCTCCTTACGCTCAAGGTAGAGCTTCGAGCAATGAAGGGCTCGTTGCCTAACTCAAGGGGGAGACAATATCTCAATGTTTCTTGCTTTCGGTAGATCGAGGCTAAGGTGCAGGCGGAGGTGGAGCATTCACAAATAGAGCTTTGGTTGGAGAAGGCACTCGTTGGGAAGACGGTTCATCTGGTAGAGGATGCACAGGGATAGGTGGCTCACCAGGATACTGAGTTGGGATCCCTATGGGATGAGGTGGAGAGGTTTGCCTCCTAGGAGCGGAGTACTGAGGAGTTGAAGACCGTGGGAGTCACTGAGTATATGAACTATCGATTTTATGTAGAATTGTTTCCTGTTCTTAGAGGAGACCTGCGAGGAGGTCTGGAGAAAGTAGGTGGCATCTCAGATGGAGGATGATCATAAGATGACGCTGAAGTAGGGAATGTGGAAGACCCTCTGGATGATAGTGCAAAAGAACGAGTGTGATATGTATGACCTTGGCTTTGATGATCTCTCCGAAAATGAGTGTGTTGATATTGCTGTAGAAGGCGAGGAGTAGCCTTGGATCTTTATATCTTGTACGTTTTACCTTTTTGTGGTGTATTTGTATTTGCACATTTGTACTTATATTGATGTTGCACATCGTTGTAATAGTGTTTAGAGGCTTTCTATTGATTGTATATCTTGTGGCATTACCTGAGTAATGATTTGCACTTATGTCAACATTGTTCTTTTATGCACGACTTGATTTTTTGTTTAGAGCTTGGTTTTTAGATGCCAGTAGCGTGGGGATGAGGCCTTGATGGGGAGACAAACTACTACAAGGTCAAAGGGCGGACCTTTGGGTCGTGGCAGTGAGATATTGAGTCAATCATACTACGGGGTATCCATGGTTGTGGAGGGACCTACTACGGGGCTGAAGGGTAGACCTTCGATTGAAGGGTAGACCTTCGATCCATGAAAGTGAGGCGCATAGATGAGAGCCCAAGGATGTCATTACCTACTGTGCAGGCGAAGGGCAGACACTTCGAGCCGGGATAGTGAGAGGTCAATGCCACCATGATACAGACTGTCCATAGATGTGGTAGTGAAGGGAGGACCTTTGAACCTGGGCGATCATGAGGGGACAGACCCTGACGGTATCACGACCTATTGCAGGGGAGAAGGGCGGACCTTCGAGCCATGGTAGTGAGAGGTCACTATAAATTGGTCTCAGAGAGATTATAAAGGCCGGATGCTTCGAATCGCTGATGACCGCGAGGGGGCGGGCCCTGGTGGCACCCCGACTACTGCAGGGGAGAAGGGTAGACCTTTGAGACACGATAGTGGGAGTTCACTGGGGGACGAGCCTCGATGTTTGGGTAAAGGGTAGACGTTTTGAACTGTTGGCCTACTATAGAGGAGAAGGGCATACCTTTGAGTCGGGGTAGTGTGAGGCCAATAGGCGGGCTCCAAAGTTCTGGTGAAGGGCGAGCACATCGAACTGTTGGACCTATTACACAAGCGAAGGTGGACATTTGAGCCAGGGTAGTGGGCGGTCATGGGGGCTGGCTCTAGGGTATTTTTGCGATGGTAGAGTTAGGAGCAAATAAAGCATTTTTTAATTGGAAATAAGTGATAGTACGTGCAAAAGTATAGACTTGTGACATTTAAAGTAATGATTGTTTTTAGTTACAAATATGAGATGTAAGAAAAAATAGTTAAACAAAGCCAGAATATAGTAGAGTTCTCCTGCATGGTTCCTGCCTTTTTCTTGAATTACGTCTTCTAAGATCCTCCTTATCAATTCACTTGTCGTGTCCTGACGGTGTCCCTCGTTTTGTTCGTGCTAGCATATGGGGCCGCTCCTTGTCCGGGTTGTATCTGTTACAGATAGCACAAGCATACTGCTTCCTGGTTCCCTCGACGACCTTAATCCTTACTAGAGTAATAAAATTCATTGATATGTGCGGGATGGAGGGGATAGCCCCAAATGCTGTCTAAAGTGGCTGGCTAAAGATTGCGTTGTAGTAGAATTCTGACTCTACAGCCGTGAATTGCACATTGTGAGTGACCTACTTTTGAAACTCTCTTAGTCATTGGGAGAGTGATTGTTCCTTCCATCGGTACAAGTCAGTCGTTGAAGTCGTAGACTGGACCTGAGGACGGCTGAATTTTCTCCTTCAGAATCTACATTCTGCGAAGTGCGGGCTTGAACATGACATTTACTAAGTTGTCATTGTCCACCAATATTCAACTAACGCATAAGCCGAGGTTTCCAATCTCTGCGTTGATGACCAGCAAGTCTTGGTATGTCATGGACAATCCCTTCAAATCTTCAACTCTGAGTTGATTACTTCTCTGAACTGTGCAGTCGGGCCCCTTCACTCCTCCCTATGCTGAGCGATAGAATTAATGGTGGTGAAGGGAGAGTCGGCGTTGTACTCCACTATCTCTTCTACTTGTCTACCCCCCATGTATCCTGGTGCACATGTAGTTGCTCACTCCTTGTCTGCGCTAGATGATTGTGGTTCTGATCTTGCAGTAACCTCCTAAGGATGACCTATTAGATAAGGTGTTCAATCTCATCTGTAAGTTTTATGCACTCATCAATGTTGTTCCCCGTTCCTCCATGGAACTCGTAGTATTTTGATTGCCCTTTATTGTTATTTGACTGGAGATCTCGCAGCCTTCGTAGCATTGGGTTATCTTGTATCGCGTAGAGAACGTTTTTCCTGGAGGGGTTGAGTGGTGTGTACTCCTAATGAGGTTGTGGTGGGGAAAGTCCCCATGGAGGTCTTGTTGGCCGACATTGTCTCAGTGTTCCTCCTATCATTGTGGGGCTGGCTCTTCCCTTTTCCTCTTTCGTCCTCTCTCGAACTATCGTCGATGGGCTTCTATGGCTTCATTAGCCGTGATATGTGCCTCGACCCTGTGCATAAGATCGTGATTGCTATGGATCGTTTCTCATCAGGGTGGATTAGGATCCACACTGGTGGAGTCCTCCGAGGAAGACTCCTTGTAGTAGTTCTGGGTCTACGTTGGGAATCTATCGGGCCTTAGTAGTAAACAGATGAAAGAATTCCTTAAGGATTTCCCTTCACTTTGACGAATCCCTGAGAGATGAGAGGGTTCTTTCACTATTCGCAGTTGGCGATGAACTAGTCCAAGAATTGCCGAGTTAGTTCGACAATATTTTTGATGGTTCCTTCTCGAAGGGAGTAAAACCATGTTATAGCCTGACCCTTCAGTGTAGCTGGGAACACTTGGCAGAGCAGTTGGCCAGGGGCATTGCAGATATTTAGGATGATAAAGAAGTGGTTCATGCACTCTAAGGGGTCTTCTATCCCATCATAGGATTCGATGTTCGAAAGCTATAATCATGTTGGGATTAGATGTGCCAAAACCTCAGGCGCCAATGGTGAACCATTGCGGATGTGGTGGTCTATAAGTATGGTTTGATATCCCACCTGGCACTACTCTTTTTCTATCAGTTCTCTTATCTCTTCTTGGGTGAGCCACCCCATGAGGTTCTCGGGTGGCCCACCCTCTAGCACTAATGCTAGAAGCCGGCTTTAGTGGCCCTGGATAGACAGGTGGGGTATGTGGTGCTAGCTGCTTCTGAGAACTCAGAGTCCTCTTTTTGCGCCTTCTTTAGGGCGTGATCTAGAGGTGGAGGAGATAGATTGATTGGTGCTGGGGGGCACAGTAGTCTAACCTGCTCTTAAGTTTCTCAGGAGAGTTAGCATTTTAGCCTGCTGCTCTTCTTTTTGGTGGACGCACCCTGATAGTGTAGTCACGGGTCTGATCACTGTCTCCTCCAGTTGAGGCACACTGAGGAGGGAATGGGAAGGATCAAGATCGACACGTTCTTCAGGGACCGATCCTTGAGTTGTGAGAGTGCTTCTTTTTTGACATGGTCAGTTGCCAATAGTATCGCTGTGTACGGGATACTGGGAACTCTGCTCCCATAGATGACGTCAAACTGTTGCGGCCAACTCGTGGCTTCCGTAGACCGGACTATATTGGACCATCTTAGACTGATAGTTGACGAACGCGCAAACAGTCATAGAGATTGAGACGACTGGCAAAAAGTTTTTTTTTATGTGAAAAACCTCGAAAATTGGTGAAAAATCATGCGGTCGGGGTTGTGCCAACCGAACTTTACTATTTGTTGGTAGTGTACAATGCTTTTATGAGAAATCGAGGGCAGCAGACTACTCCTCGTTACAGTTCCCGGGGGAAAGAGATAGGTGCTCGGAGGTTGAAAAACCACCACTCGCGAAGCTAAGTTTTTTGTTTGTTGCAACGGAGAGTGTTGGATCTTATAGTGCCCTTGAAGGGAGGAGTAAATGGCTTTTACAAATATAATTAAAAACTTAGAAATTTTCTAAGATAATGCTGACTTAGGAAAATTTCATTTCTGATGCTATCGTCAGCAATAGTAGTAGCACTCATCATTAGCAAAAACAAAGATATAATGTAACAAATTGATTTTCCTCTAAAATAAACTTTTAGAAATTCAGAAAAAATTGAAATAATGATTTTATTTTTGAAAGATAAGTATATAAAACTTTGATTTCAATAGAGCTTGAAATCGAGGCTTATAAAAAAAAATCCTTTTTTAATTTCTCACCGGTCCTTCACCCAAGGATCGACCGACTATAGTCTATCTTGCCCCAAAAAATAAAACCTCTAGGCTCTCATTAGTTATTATACACAAGACGTCGAATTTTCCTCTAAACCACAAAAGGCCAAGTCGTCACATACAAGACGACGAATTCTCTAATATAGAGCTTTGAAGGAGATGAATGATCGCCATGAACATCATTGAAGTTAAAGCACACAAAGATCTCCTTTTCACTATTGGTCTTTAAGGATGGAGTTGGGTATACTCTGAATTCGGGGATGAAGGATTGAGAGAACGTATGAGTTAAAGCTTCTGGAGGTGTGTTATTGGACAATGAAAACTTGCCTTTAAATAGACTTTGACAGATATCACCGACGATAATGATATCGCCTAGCCGAAGCATGTCGTGCTGACACGTGACAGTTGAAGCGGTGATCATGACAGTTGAAGCGGTGATCATGATCGATCGTGGTACTATATCCCGTGATATTGATATCTCTTAGCAATACTGGCATATCGTGCTTGTTGTGGCATGGATCATCCAGGACATGGGAGATCGCATATTGAACATGGTCGATCGTGGTCTATCGCCTTGCGATATTAATATCGTCTGGTGATATGACCAACACGTCAGTATTTAAATATCAGTTCGCAGCCAGTCTCCTGTCTTTCAGTATTCAGTCTGTCATCATCCCTTCTATCGCCAGCAATAGTTAATATTGCTCGCGATATCTCTAATTCAAGAGATTTTTGCCTTTTCTCTGCATCACATTTACAGGGATATTATACCTGTTTGTCTTACCACCACAAGAAAGTGAAATTTTAGCCACGGTAAATTTCCGTTGCTAAAAGCCTAAAAGCGTAGCAAAATCGTATTAGCCACGACCTGCCCATGAAAAATGGTCGTGGGCAATGTGAGCGTGACAAAAAGTATTTGTCAGGCTCATTTCGTGGAAAATATCTTTTTGCCACATGTATTAGCCATAGATTTAAATCACGACTAAAGGTTCTAATTTCAGCACATATTTGCCACGGTTCCTTTGTCGTGGCTAAAAAGTCCCTCGTTTGCCACGACTTTTTACGGCGACTAAAAAACTTACATTTGCTATGGTAAATTACCGTGGCAAAAAGCCATCAGATTTATTTTAAAAACGTATTTGCTCCTGATAGACAATTAAATTGAATCGTTTTACTTTGGAAATGATCGAACATACAAACAGTCATAAAAATAGAAAGCTGAAAAATGAGATTCTTATATATAATACTTTATTAAATAGAATTAAGATTTGAGTATGAAGAGATTTTTATTGTTTTTATAAGAAAGCTAACAATACTCATTGATAACTTATATAACTAGTAATACTTACAAAACAAAGAAGACATTAAATCCAGAGCTTACAAAAATCGTCATGAACAGGCTATTAGAGGCAAATGTTGATCTTATTTTATAATGGCTTCACTTTCAATCATTCATCAGTAGATATGAGTTGTTGTGGTTTGACAATAGTTTGCTCTTATATAGAGTGTTAATCTTCTCATAGCATCTGATGAGATTGAATTGTATGCATGTGACACAAATTAATTAAGTATATGAGAATTAATGTTTAAATTAGTATTAATATATTTACACTTGTATTATAAATAATTTTAATAATTAAATTTTAGTAAAATATCTCGTACTATTTTTTACCACAACAAAAAATCGTGGCTGATACTTCTGTATGAACCACGAATTAGAAAACCGTGGCAATAGTATTCTTTTTAGCCACGATTTCAATAAGTCGTGGTTAATGTGATCATTTTGTCATGAATTTGTCATTCGTGACTAATGTTTGCTTATTAGCCACAAAATAAGAGTCGTGACTAATATTTAACTATTAGTCACATTTTTGACCTCTCGCAAAAAAATGTGCCTAAGAATCATTTTTCTAATATTGCACACTATAAATAAGCATGATCAAAGACATAGTGAAATTTGTTATTCTCAAATCAAGGAATGCACGACGCATGGTTCAATAAGGAGCATTGTGCTCTGGATGCCTCGAAGTTCTTTATGGGTGCTCAGAAGCCAAAGGGGCACACAGAGCGCGTCCTGATGTTTACGACTTGTCTCTTGCTACGTGATGAGGGCTATGGGGCGATTAATTGACTCGTCGTCGACTTGAAGGCTCGTTGTTGAGGGCGTTGTGAGTGTGGAACGTGTTGTGCATGGAATGGTTGATGCGGTTCACTGGACGCTCGTTTAAAGGTTGATGAAGCTTTTCGAACGATCTTCAAGACGCTTGAAGATCTTCAAGGGTGACTTCAAAGACGAAAGAGATTTTTGGTGGAGCTCTTGTGCACGTAGTAAATGGAGCCGGGGGAGAATAAGATGGAAACGAAGGGGACCCTGTGGTCCTATTTATAAGATACATGAGTGGTTATGGTAATTTGCGGTTATTCTCATACCATAACAACTTTATTTACTATTTGTAGGCCAAATTCATATAGTTTATAACACACATGTTTTTTAAGGATTTACTACGTGCAAACCAAATAATTATTTTGGCTATGTGCACCCACCTCCATGACGGTTTGTTACGGGACGTGGTTCTGCGGCGGTTGAATAGTGGAGATCGTAGATGGAGATCAGATGACGAAAGATTGGTCGTTGAGGGGACCAATCAGTGGAGAGACCCGGCTGACGAGAGGCTGGCAGGCCAGGCGAGTGGGCGGTCGTACGACGTGGCGGTAGTCGGCGGGAAATCGGTCGCAAGCCGCACGACCCGGCGGCGGCCGGCGGGAGGCCGACCACAAGCCGCACGACCCGGCGGCGGCCGGCGAGATGTCAGTTGTGGGTTGTTCGCGAACGAGTGGTCACGGGCCGTGCAACCACATGCAAGCGGCCGCACTGTGCGGCGACGGCCTGCGGAAGGCCTGTCGTGGGTTGTGTGGAAGGCCAGTCGTGGGTTGTGCGGCTGCATGCGAGCGGCTGCACAGTGTGACAGCGGTAGGTAGGAGGCCGGCCGTGAGCTGTGCGACTGCGTTTGTGCGGCCACACTACGCGGTGGGAGGCCGGCCACGCGCCGTACGGTCGCGTGCAAGCGGCCACACGTCGCGGTGATGGCTGGCGGGAGGTCAGCGTCAGGCTGTGCGGCCGCACAGCGCAGCAGTAGCCGACAGGAGGCCAGCCGTGTACGAGCAGTCGCACAACATGGTGGCAGCCGGCGGGAATCGTCTGCAAGCATTTTGGCTGCACGTGGGCGGCCGCACGGCTCGGCGGCGGTCGATGGGAGGCTGGCCACGGGGTGCAATGACGGTTGACTCGACGGTTGGCGTGTCTAATCAAGCGTGCAGATCGCACGTTCGGTGGTTTGGGCGGTTCCTTCTATGACCCCCACTAAGTTAGTGGGGGACATGATAATTCCGGCTATTTGCATCCCTGAATTTCTATAAATTGAAAGAGAGCCATCAATTATAATCAATTCCTAAATTAAATAATTCGAAAAATTAAAGAGAAATTAAAACTTCCTGCACAACAATGCCAAAAAACTTGCTAAAATCTTGCTGCAAACTATTTTTTCTAACACTAGCACTGAAAATATTGTTTCTCAATGAGTATGTCTGCTATTCGAGTTATTTAAAATTCACAAAGTCTTAGACCGCAGGTGCACAAGTATGGGTGGATCCCGCAAGAAAATAAAATTATAGAAATATTATGATGAATTATTTGTTATCACAAAAGTATTTTAAATTTTAGAAATGTCATAGGTACAATTTCATTAATTTTATCATGATATTATCAATCATCATTATTTTTTTTAATCATCACAATCTAAATTTTTTTTCAAAAAATTATAAGATAATCCTCAGGATTTTGACTTAGTAAATCAAATGTTGATTAGAATGTATCAGTCAACACTCTCACAACTCCTCTATGACATCCGTGATTTAGGGTCTGTTTGGGAGGGCTTTTTAGCTCCTTTTCGTTTTCTGGAAAACACTACCACACTTAGGGCCTGTTTGGGAGGGCTTTTTAGCTCCTTTTCGTTTTCTGGAAAACGCTACCACACTGAATAGACCGTTTGGATTGTCTATCGGTGGGAAAAGCTACCGCAAAAAACTCCATTTGCTCATCTTTTGGAAAAGTCAAATGTCACATACTTTTCAACCTTTTTGAAAAGCACTTTCTCATCCAAAAACATTTATCTCTTAAAAAAATCTACAACTTGATTTTTTTGTCTTGCCGCGATTTTTTTCCCGAGCGTAATTTTTTTGCCCTGATGTTTTTTTTTGCCCGGCTCGAATTTTTCGCCCGGGCGCGAATTTTTTGCCCGTGGGTGAATTTTTCACCCGGGCGCGAATTTTTCGCCCAGGCGCGGATTTTTCGCCTGAGCTAGCATTTTTCGGCCTAGTTGGAATTTTTCGCTCGGGCTGGAATTTTTTGCCCGGGCACGCGGTTTTTCGCCCGGGTGAGTTTTTTTCGCTCGAGTGCGGTTTTTTGCCCGTGCATGATTTTTTTTCGCCCGAGCGTGTTTTTTTCGACCGAGCCGGTTTTTCGTCCGGCGTGATTTTTTCGCTCGGGTGCGTTTTTTCATCCGGGTGTCATTTTTTGTCGTTGCACGATTTTTTTTCGCCCGAGCCGATTTTTTTGCCCGGGCGCGATTTTTTTGCCCGGACGCGCTTTTTTCGCTCGGGATTGATTTTTTTGCACCGGCGCGATTTTTTTACCTGGGCGCGATTTTTTTACACCGGCGCGATTTTTTTGCCATCGCGTAATTTTTCTCCCCCGGGCGATTTTGGCACATGCACACGTTTTTTTTCGCCCGGGGGCGTTTTTTTTGGCCCGGTCACGATTTTTTCGTCTGGTCGCGATTTTTTCGCCCGGGCGCGATTTTTTCGTCCCGGGGCGAATTTTTCGCCCGGGCGCGAATTTTTCGCCCGGACGCGATTTTTTCGCCCGGGCGCGATTTTTTTCGCCCGGGCGCGATTTTTGTGATCGGGAGCGGTTTTTCCCCCGGGCACTATTTCTTTCGCCCGGGAGCGAATTTTTCACCTCGACGTGATTTTTTGCCCGTTCGTGATTTTTTTGCCCGATCGTGTATTTTTTTCGCTTGTAAGCTATTTTTTTCGCTTTCGAGCGGAAATATCGCGTTCGTGTGAAAAATTCTCGTCCGTGCAAAAAATTCACGTCCGGGTGAAATTTTCCCGCTTAGTCGAAAAATAAGTGCCCGTCCGAAAAATTCGCGCTCGTCCGAAAAATTTGCCGTCATCCGAAAAAATTCGTGCTCATCCGAAAAATTCGCGCCCGTCCAAAAAATTTGCGTCCGTCCGAAAAATTGGCACTGGCCAAATAATTGGGACCCGGCCAAAAATATAGGGTTTGGCCGAAAAATTGGCGCCCAGGCGAAAATATCGCCCCCGGGCGAAAATATCGCCCCCGGGCGAAAATATTGCGTCCGGGCGAAAAATTCACGCCCGGGCGAAAAATTCACGCCAGGGCGAGAAAAACCGCCACTCGGCGAAAAATTCGCTCCCGGGCGAAAAAAACCTTCCCCGGCGAAATAATTGCGTCTTTTCCCCCGGACGCACATTTTTAATAAAAAAAGTTACCGCAACGGAGATTTGTCAAACGATTTATAAAGTGTTTCTCCTTTTTGAAAAGCTCTGCAAAAGAAGTTCACCCAAACAGTTCTCCTTTTCTAATAGACATTTTTCAAAAGCTCCTTTTCTTACCATCCTTTTGTCATCGCTCCTTCTCCTTTCTGAAAAGCCTTCCCAAACAGGCCCTTAATAGACCGTTTGGATTGTCTATCGGTGGGAAAAGCTACCGCAAAAAACTTCATTTGCTCATCTTTTGGAAAAGTCACATGTCAACTACTTTTCAACCTTTTCGAAAAGCACTTTCTCATTCAAAAACATTTATCTCTTAAAAAAATCTACAACTTGATTTTTTTGTCTTTGCGCGATTTTTTTCCCGAGCGTAATTTTTTTGCCCGGTTGTTTTTTTTGCCCGGCGCGAATTTTCGCCCGGGCGCGAATTTTTCGCCCGGGCGCGGATTTTTCACCTGAGCTAGCATTTTTCGCTCTGGTTGGCATTTTTCGCCCGGGCTGGAATTTTTTGCCCGGGCGCGCAGTTTTTCGCCCGGGTGAGTTTTTTTCACCCGAGTGCAGTTTTTTGCACGTGCATGATTTTTTTTCGCCCGAGCGTGTATTTTCGCCCGAGCTGGTTTTTCGTCCGGCGTGATTTTCTCGCTCGGGTGCGTTTTTTTCATCCGGGTGCCATTTTTTGTCGTTGCACGATTTTTTTTCGCCCGAGCCGTTTTTTTTGGCCGGGGGAGATTTTTTTGCCCGGACGCGCTTTTTTCGCCCGGGCGTGATTTTTTGCACCTGCGCGGTTTTTTTGCCCGGGCGCGATATTTTTTACACCGGCGCGATTTTTTCGCCATCGCGTGATTTTTCTCCCGCGGACGATTTTTGCGCCCGCACGCGTTTTTTCGCCCGGGGGCGTTTTTTTTCGCTCGGTCGCGATTTTTTCGCCGGTCACGATTTTTTCGCCCGGTCGTGATTTTTTCGCTTGCTCGCGATTTTTTCGCCCGGTCGCGATTTTTTCGCCCGGGCGCGATTTTTTTCTCCCGGGCGCGATTTTTTTGATCGGGAGCTGTTTTTCGCCCGGGCACTATTTCTTTCGCCCGGGAGCGAATTTTTCGCCTCAACGTGATTTTTTGCCCGTTCGTGATTTTTTTGCCCGGTCGTGTATTTTTTTCGCGTGTAAGCTATTTTTTCGCTTTCGAGCGGAAATATCGCGTCCGTGCGAAAAATTCTCGTTCGTGCAAAAAATTCGCGTTCGGACGAAATTTTCCCGCCTAGTCGAAAAATTAGTGCCCGTCCGAAAAATTCGCGCCCGTCCGAAAAATTTGATGTCATCCGAAAAAATTTGTGCTAATCCGAAAAATTTACGTCCGTTCAAAAAATTCACGCCCGTCCGAAAAATTGGCACCCGGCCGAATAATTGGGGCCCGGTCAAAAATATAGGGTTTGGCCGAAAAATTGGCGCCCGGGCGAAAATATCGCGCCCGGGCGAAAAATTCACGCCCGGGTGAGAAAAACCTCACCCGGCGAAAAATTCGCTCCCGGGCGAAAAAAACCTGCCCCGGTGAAATAATTGTGCCTTTTTCCCCTGACGCACATTTTTAATAAAAAAAGTTACCGCAACGGAGATTTGTCAAACGATTTATAAAGTGTTTTTCCTTTTTGAAAAGCTCTGTAAAAGAAGTTCACCCAAACAGTTCTCCTTTTTTGATAGACATTTTCAAAAAGCTCCTTTTCCTATCATCCTTTTGTCACCGCTCCTTCTCCTTTCTGAAAAGCCTTCCCAAACAGGCCCTAAGGATATTTTTAAGAATTTTATTATCTAACCATTTTTAAACTTATATTATATGGGTTGCTAATCAAAGGATATGTCATCAATGCGCAGTTCCGAACAAGTACAGAAAGCATTTCCATTCTGAATCGTACCATACTTCTTCTAGGCCGCAAATAACAAGACAACACGGAAGGATTTTCTTCCATTCGTCGAGTACACTCGACGGGTTCGTCGAGATCACTCGACGGGTTCGTCGAGATCACTCGACGGGTTCGTCGAGATCACTCGACGGGTTCGTCGAGATCACTCGACGGGTTCGTCGAGATCACTCGACGGGTTCGTCGAGATCACTCGACGGGTTCGTCGAGATCACTCGACGGGTTCGTCGAGATCACTCGTCGGGTTCGTCGAGATCACTCGACGGGTTCGTCGAGATCACTCGACGGGTTCGTCGAGATCACTCGACGGGTTCGTCGAGATCACTCGACGGGTTCGTCGAGATCACTCGACGGGTTCGTCGAGATCACTCGACGGGTTCGTCGAGATCACTCGACGGGTTCGCCGAGTCCATTCGACGGGTTCGCCGAGTCCATTCGACGCGTTTCGGCGATACCATTGGAGGGGTTCGTCGAGTCCATTTGATGAGTTTGCCGAGTCCATTCGACGCGTTTCGTCGATACCATTGGATGGGTTCGTCGAGTCCATTCGACGAGTTTGTCGAGTCCATTCGACGAGTTCGTCGATACCATTCGACGAGTTCGTCGATACCATTCGACGAGTTCGTCGATACCATTCCACGAGTTCGTCGATACCATTCCACGAGTTCGTCGAGTCTACTCGTCGAATCGTCGAGTTTACTTAGGATCTCTCTCTAATTCCGTCCGGCCCTACCAACCACCCCTATGATCTTGGACTCTCTCTCTCTCTCTCACTCTCTCTCTCTCAAACTTTCCTACCAGGCCTAAGCCACCTAAGGTGACACAAAACATGCACGAGGGGTCTAGCTCAAAATGAGACGTTACAAATCAATTCTATAAACAAATAAAAAAAATTCCATCCCTAATATTGAGGTTAGGTCTACGAAACAAATATGTCTAGCTCAAAATGCGACGTTACAAATCCTATCCGTCAAATGGAGTTGTACGGAACTCTCATAAATATGTGATTGTATGCAAAAACACAATTTAGTAATGAGTTAAGTAAAAAATTCCTAATAAAATCATATTATTAAGACTTAAGAGTGTAGTGCACATTTGCTATTGTCATATCACTCTCGTAACCACATGACATGTATTAGAAATTTTAATTTAAAACAATTATTTCATAATGTTATCGGAGCTTAGCTTTATATGGTGTTTTATGTTTGAGCTCAAAATTATGATGGAAAAGCTCAAAATCAAAAGTGCGGAAACTTCAAATATTTGAAGGGAACCTCTTCATGAAAGAGGCCGACCTTTAGTCTCACCTTGCATGTCTCTCTTGTGTAAGTGTGCATATAAATTATTTTACTTATTCTCATTTGTTCAAAAGAATATAGGTTACAGCAGATCCAGATGTTAGATTTCAGATTTGGGAAATAAATAAATTGTATTGTATTTTTGTACAAAATAGTTTTGCCATTTTGAAGACTAGAAATTTCAAGCTAACTTTTTACTGCAGCCCTTCTCGAAGTAAGCCGACATTCTCGTGTCAACTTCCCTTCCACTCGTCGAGAACAACCTTCACACTTATGTGTCGATGTTGCTCGGCGTACACTGACATCCTTGCTTCGACTCCCTCCTTACGTTGAGATCGAACTTCCCACTGTGCTTTGACTTCCTTCGTACTTGTGCGTCTACATAAGTTAATTTATGTTGACTTCCATACATCAACATCTCTTCTATGCGCCGACTTCTCTGCTATTCGTAGACCATCGTATGTAAATTTTTATACACGTTTTCTTATGTGTTTTTGACTGTAACTCTTTGCTTTAGAAATATAACTACTAAAAATAATCGTTGGAAATTATTGCATGATTATTTCTCACGGTTTTACAAGACTCCTATATATAGGAGAATTTTTTATTCATTTTACGCACTAGTTCTTACTTGCTCTTTCTTTCTCGAGCAATCTTTCTCTAGTTTCTCTTTTCTTGACGTTTGTTTCCTCAAGTGAAGTTCAGGTGTTATGTGCTTCTTTGGTACCATGCATATTGGAGTTTTCAGGATCTAGTTGGGTGTTGCACCTTCGAGGAGTGAGCATTGATTTAAATCCCTGTCGAAGGATGATGAAATTTTTTAGGGCAGTACACGCCTTCCACTGACCCGAATCTAAACTATATATTATTATGCTTTGATTCTTTTCTTAATTTAGCTATTTATAAGTTGACTTTAAAAATCTTATTTTCAAAATCTGAAGTTTTTGCATTACACTATTACAGTATCTCGATCATTTTTTTTTTATATTGTGATTTTCAAAAATAAAAAATATTTATTAATATAGAAATATTAAATATATGAAAATTATTCCAACAGTATGCTTTTATTGACATAACAACTCAAAATAAATGAATGAAAATTTAATATTTTAATAATTAGATTTCATTGTCATGATTTTATTTTTGATAGTTTTTGTTGCGGATCACACAGTTTTCCTTCAGTCCAGAGAATCAGACCGTCTTACTTTGGAGTCGGACCGGGTGCGCAAATAGTCAATGAAAATCCAGCAGCAATGACAAGCGGCCTTTTTTACCGTGGAAGACTTGAAAAAGGTGAAAAATCATGTGGTTGTATCGGTGACGGGCCAAAACTTATTATTCAGCTTTGATTACCAGTGTTGGGAGTTGCTTGGAGGGTGACATGCACCTCTCAATTACAAGCTTTGAGTACAGAAAAAACGAAAAATAAACTAAGTCTACGAAGCTTGAACAAGAGCGTCCACGAATTGAAGCTTGAATGAGAGTGCCCACGAAGTTTGAATGAGAGCATCCACGAAGCTTGAATGAGAGTGCCCACGAAGTTTGAATGAGAGCATCCACATGAGTGTTCCTCTACGGGAGCATTTTTCAGTACCTTTTCCCGAGCTCACATAAGCGTCCGAGTGAGCGTCTGGGATTGTGCAAGCAAGAGAGGGAGCGGAGCGGATTCCAAGCGGAGAAACAATCTAAGTCTCACGTTCTCACCGGAAAATATCAGGGCTCTCTCTAGACTTTAGAGTTTCCTTATCTTCAAATGAAGGTCTGAGAGCTTTTTATAGTTTTCTGGAAGGACGTACTGGTAATTGCATCAGGCTAGATTTTGAGTTGACGAATAACGTCGCTCTATTTCAATCACCTGGATCGCCAATTTTCCGGAAATGACGGGCATGCCCCCAGGCAGGTCCGCCAGTGCACTAGGGGGGGGGGAAGCGTTGTGTGTTGGGCACCCGCGCGATGCTCGCGCCTGCGCGGTGCGGGGGCGCGTGACAAAAGAAAATAGCTCCGTCAATATTTGAGAGAATGAAAAATATTCATATATAAGAAATTGCATAATTAAAAGTATGAAATTAAAAGTAAAATGAAATTTAAATTATTTATGAATGACTTTCAAACTTTAAAAGGTACAAATACTACTCTTTATCTCCTTTTTCTCTCTAAAATCACTATTTTTTAACTCTTCATATCTCTTATTAACTGAGCTTCGATTTCTCTCAAAAAATAAATAAAAAATTGAGAATAATTCAATTAAATTGTATTTTTTTACAAAATAGTTGTCATTTTTAAGACTTCAAATTTCAAGTTAACATTGCATACATTGACATCTCTTCTATGTGTTGACTTCTCTGCTATTCGTAGACCGTTGCATGTAAATTTTTGTACGTGTTTTCTTCCGCATTTTTTGACTTTAATTCTTTACGTAGGAAATATAACTTACTAACAATTGTAACGACCCGGGATTTGGTCCATAGCCCCCCATGACATCGCTATCGGGCTGCAGCCCAAGCACCCCAACACCTCTCCAGCCCACTGACGGGTTGTTGGTGGTCACACCCTCCCTTTGATGAGCGAACTCGACAGTTAAGTTAGGATGCGTGGTATTTTGGTATTAACCTGTGACCTCGTCGTCTGTTTGTGACATATAATGTGGGGCCCGGCCGGACCTTCTATTATATGTTATTTAACGGGTCGGGCTGTTACATTTTTGTATCAGAGGCCTCTCGGTTTTCTGCTTTCGAATTCGTGGCTGAATTCTTTTGTCGGGTGGCGAGCGCGTGTACGTGCGAACCGTTTTAACAGAAGTGAACTCACGAATGTCCACTAGGAATGTGCGCGTGTATATTTGGTATGTTTGCCGTTTTGGATTGGAAGTTGATTATTGATATCTTGTTCACTTCTAAGTGACAAGGAGTGGTGCTGGGCAGTCGGAGCCCCAACGTTCGGATGAGAGTGCGGCACCAGCCGAGGTGCCCACACCTCCTCCTTCTGCGGAGACTGTACGTCTAGTTGCGGAGGCGGTACTTGCCATGATGCAAGCACAACCTGTTGGGCAGGCAAGGCCTGTAGTGGAGCCAGTTCGGGTTGGTGCAAGGCAGGAGCGTGTGGAAGCTCGGATGGACGAGCGAGCGACTGACGAGCAACTGAAGCGGTTGATGGATTTTCATCCACCTACGTTTGTCGGGGCGCATTCCCCAACGCAGGCGGAAGATTGGCTTTCAAGAGTGAAGAGGATCCTGACAGTGCTCAGGATTGATGAGGGGCAGAGAGTCACGTTAGCAACTTTCTTACTAGAAGGAAAGGCGAGACTGTGGTGGGATGAGGTCGAGCTGCACCAGTTTACAGGTAGAGGTCTGGACGAGATTTCGATGGACGAATTCTCCAGATTGTTTTGGGCAAAGTATTTGCCAGTATCGCGGAGAATTGCTATGGAGAATAAATTTCAACGTCTGGTACAGGGTGAGAAGTCTGTGGATGACTACCTGCATGAATTTACCAGGCTGGGGCGTTATGCGGGGTCGACTTTTGCGGAGGAAGCGCGGAAGACGAATCGATTTTATGAGGGACTCGGCGATGAGTTGAGATTGGCGCTTCCGAGTTCAGTGAACCAAGGCTTTCAAGCCTTAGTGGATACAGCTTGTGCGTTGGAGAAGGATTTGAAACGAGTTCATGACAAGAAAAACTTGGCGGCGGAAAAGTCGGAGTTCAAGGTTCCGCAGTCCGAACAGTCGGAGTTTAGGAAGCGTGATAAGAAGAGGTTCAGACCTGCTGAACAACCGTCTTCAGAGGTTGCTTCGGGAGCGACGTTTGGGCAAGGACGTGTCGAGTTGCGTACCTATTTCACTTGTGGGAAGCCGGGGCATATAGCCCATTACTGTTGGAAAGGCTCGTCAAAGAGTGAGCAAAAGACAGGCGTGTCCTATGAGGAAAAAGGTAAGGCAGTGGCGGAATCATCTGTGTCCCGGGCGCAACCGCGAGTGTACAATCTAGGAGTGCAGGAGCCGCAAAGCTCACATTATGAAGTACAACAGCCTCGGGTGTTTAACCTGGAGTTGTAGGAGGCTGTCAAGAAGCTGCTTAGGGGAAAACGATCCACCCTATCTAAGTACTAGTTGGCCGCCTTGCTCGGCCTGAATCACAACATTCACAACCCATCAGAGTATAACATAAGCATTAACTAGAAATTACAGAATATGTAACACATTATATGATAATACAGAGGTTCTAGGGTCGAAGCCTAAGTATTTATATAAGTCTGTGGGCTTTACAAGTATTACATATAATCCTCACACTCTCTCCCCCTATGTTGCTCGGCGATACTCGCGTCTCTAAACTCCGAGGACGTCGGGGGTGCATATGCTTGAGTAGTTCTAGCCATTGGCATAATCTCCTGTGGCGGCGGGTCACTACGATGCTCCATTTCCTATGAATGGCTATTTAGATAACTGTTAGTCACAGAACTAAGTGGAAACAAATCCCCTCCCCGGATCCATATCCTGGGGACGAGCACCCACCCAGTAGAAGTAAATAGCCGAATCAAGAGAGGATTAACACAACATTTCATATATATATATATAGCTAGGAGCAACTATAAAAGAGTGCAGGATAGTATAACTGGGAAAAGCAGCGATAATATAAATCAGTTATAATAAGGCTCCACTAGCACATCAGCACATCAGGTTTTCACATCCTGTATTCTATCGCAGGCATTCACAGCCGCGCACACAAACCCTATGTCGACATAGTTTGGCGCTTCAGTTTCCAGCAGGGTAGCGAGCCCCGCGAGCCTCACCGATGTGTCCGTCGGTGATAGTGGCCAGTCCTGCAACTTCTGGGGGTAGTAGTATCGCACAACCCCAGGCCCTAACGTACAACCTTGTGTACTCTTGGATGTGAGCGACATCCGGCGGAACATTTTGGCCGACCAGCGGAGGAAACCTGACGGGGAAAAAATATAACGGTCGGTCACCCGTGGTACCCATCTCCCTGTCGCCTTGAGTCGTCGACCTTCTCGCACTGGTACGAACGGTCTGTGGGAGGGACTGACCCGCCACTATTACACCGCAAGCAATTTACAAACAATCAAAAAAAGGAAATCATAGCACACCCCGGGTCTACGTCGGCCTGCCCTACTAGGCTTTAGACTTCGGGGGTCAGCACTTAGCTCTACTTTCGATAAGGAGCGTGAGAGCGCATTATTTGGAACTAGACCTGGAGGATCACTTCAACTCCAGTCATCCCCAACTAAGGCTCAACTTTAACAATGATTGCTCGTCAGAGAAGGACCCGGGATTATAATAGTAAATTGCAATGATGACAAGTGCGGTGATTATGCTGCTTATTTATAGTGTTGTAATGAGATATGACCAGTACAAAACTTGAGTGGTACAGAATTGAAAGTACTTGACCAGTACGAGACTGGAGTAGAGCTGAATTAAAAGTACTTGACCAGTACGAGACTAGAGTAGAGCTGAATTAAAAGTACTTGACCAGTATGAGACTGGAGTAAGGATGAATTAAAAGTACTTGACCAGTACGAGACTGGAGTAGAGCTGAATTAAAAGTACTTGACCAGTATGAGACTAGAGTAGGGTTGAATTAAAAGTACTTGATCAGTACGAGACTGGAGTAGAGCTGAATTAAAAGTACTTGACCAGTACGAGACTGGAGTAGAGCTGAATTAAAAGTACTTACCAGTGCGAGACTGGAGTAGAGCTGAATTAAAAGTACTTGACCAGTACGAGACTGGAGTAGAGCTGAATTAAAAGTACTTGACAAGTATGAGACTGGAGTAGAGCGGAATTAAAAGTACTTGACAAGTACGAGACTGGAGTAGAGCTGAATTAAAAGTACTTGACAAGTATGAGACTGGAGTAGAGCGGAATTAAAAGTACTTGACAAGTACGAGACTGGAGTAAAACATAAAGAAAAGGTTAGTAGTCCAATCACTCCATTTAGGAGGCTTCAGATCCATTTCTGTTCTCAGGAGGCTTCCTTGGGTTTCACCCATTATTAATGTCCGATTATGATTTGGTTGCGCTTCATTAATCACGACTTAATCGGATCAGTGGCTTATCAGGAATAACACCCTCATTATTTATCGAGAATAATTTGCAACTCACTACTCGTACTCTCACTTTCCGAGCGTGCCCAGATCGCCCGAGAGTCGAGGCGCTCGACGGATTCACAACGTCTCGGAACACACGGAGCTTGGTCACTTGCCTCGGCCACTCTCATCGATATGACAATTTGAATATATTATTCAAATTAGAGAGGATAGTCGCGTGCTCCAATTTTCATTTTCGAAGAAAACGAGCGTAATAAATACCGAGCGCGAACGTAGGCTTCCATAATTTGGGAAAATTATCAAATCTTATTATCATGATGCCAAATTTTTGCCACAACTTCTAAGAGGGATTAAAGTGAGCCTAGAAAAAATTTCATAGTTTTTCAAAGAGTTTGGGGTTTTTAATTTGACAAAACAAATTTTATTTGGGCTTTTAAAAATATCAAATCAACTCCAAAAATTCTCAAAATTATTGTGTAGACTGCCCCCATCAAGGGGAACAATTTTCATGTTCAAAACTTTTCATTAGGGCTTTTTTTTAGTCTCTGAAAAATAAAACCCATTATAATATTATAATATTATAATAATTATAAATATTATAAACAGAATTTATGTTCATCTTTCTCACCCGCCCGGTCGGGCCTCACTCTGATCCGACTGATTATGTCTGAAAATACCGGATTCCCATTTTACCGAGCAGTATTTGCATTTTACGCGTCTAACCCTCCCGTGCTTGACTCCTTCCTGTCCAGAAATGTCGGCAGTCCATCGTTCTTCGTTTCAGTTTCTCGGAAAAGCTACAGGGCGGCGAAATCTCCCTCCTAAGGAGATTTAGAAAGGGATCGGACTCCACCTTGCCTGATTGGTTTTCTCTCCCTCTAGCTACAAGTTTTTTCCTGATTTGGAGAGAGAACCAGCACTGGGTTTTCTCTCCGTCCAGAGAAAAAGAAACTGCGTCACTCAAACTGGATCCCGGAGGCTGGTCGATCTCGTGCACATTATCTTCTTTGCTGGTGTTGGAAGCCGGCGGCCATCATTTATGCGGCAGCATGGGAGTTCATCAGAATGAGACAGTTGGAGCACAAATTCAATGCCAGGAGGATTCCATTCACACATCAACAGCTCCAGGTGACTTTTCATTTTTTCCATTCGTATTTCTTCCCTTTTCACATAAAAATATGTACGGATCTTTGTTGTTAGCTTTACCATCTAAAGCGGCAACAGTTAATCAAGCAGCAACTCACATCTGCTTGGAATTGCCAGTGCAGATTGGCATGGTTAGGTAAAAGCAGAACGAATACGGCCATGGCTTCCCCTCCCCTGTTAGTTGTACGAACGCTGCTCGTTGTTTCCTCCCTCCACCGCTCTTGTTTTCCGCCTTCGTCGTCGGCGTGTAAGTCCTTCCAGATCCCTCCTCCGAAGTTGGAGCATCACCAATTCCTGTCTCACTGCTGCTCAAGAGATTGCGCACTCACCATCCCTAATCACAATTGTTTAGGCTCTCGACGTCCACAGTCAATTGCACAATTAAAAGTCACTAACTCCAAAACTGTAGTCAATTTCATAATATACCCCTTCAATTCCTCACTCGTAGCTGAAATCAACTCAAAACAGTGATTGTTTGGGCATGGATTTAGTAGAAAAACCATGACCAAAAAGGTCGATCTGAATGGGAAGGGAAGGTATGTGATCAAGAAATTGTGTGTTCCTGGTGTCTATTTTTGATTGTTTTCAATTTTAGATTGAGTAGTGTTGCTTGATTATGTGTATGTCAGCAAAGTTGCATCAAAATAAGCTCGATCGGTGAAATCGTGGTGAGTGTCTAGTACATTTTCTTCTTGTCTTTCCTTCAACGAGTTTAGGGATTGATACAAATTGAGCAAAATTTGGATTTACTCAAACTTCTCCATTTACTGTTGTCATCTAGTTCTTTGATAATTGCAGTCAACATTTATATATATATATATATATATATATATATATATATATATATATATATATTTTTGATGTTATGGATGTTAGCACAGATATCTTCCTCCAGTTAGTGGCATTATACCATTTTAGATAATTCCATTCTTAATTTCTTATAGGTATTTGTCTAAACTCGAGCAGTGATCTTGATTGGATAATGGTTGTCAAAACTTTGGTTCATGGTAATATATATCGTATAAGAAATAAGAAACAACCATTGGATTGTGAATGAGAGGTTAGTGTTGTTATTTGAAATTATTTTACATTTTGTTAACTTTAATATGCATGTTTACCTTCATTCGGAGCTGAGTACAGAGTTGCATGTTGTTTATTGGTGAAGATAAATTTTAATGCAGTTTTTGTCATGAGCAAAGCTTCAGCAATTCAACACATCCAAGCTGAAAGCATTCCGCGCAACACACTCCACCTACAACTGCGGTTTTTATAAACTGCACTTTGCAGATTTTATAAACATTACCTTGCAATTTTTATAAACTTTACACACATCCTCTTACATTGTATTATACAAATAATTAGCATTTCTATTAAGCAACGACAAACCATGATAAAGCAACGACAAATAGCTTTTAGCTCACAATGGAGTAGTGGAGGTCATAATAAAGCAACGACAAATCATGTTCTCTGAAGGAGGTAAATTTTTATTATGATATTTATTTTTAAAATTTCTTTATTTTTCTTCTTGAAGAAGGATTCTGTCTCAGTTCATGATATGCGATTTCCCCCCAATTCTTTCAAAACATATCTCCCTGTTCTTCGAGAATTACTGCTCCTTTTGCTACCAGAGATTTACCCTCGGACAAGTTTCATCATATCTTACTTTTACCCTTTTTAGGGTTTAATCGGAATGATTTTTGTGTCTAGTGATGCCTTTGAAATTGAATCGGTATATGAGCAGAAATTTTGTGGTAAGTGGTAACTTATGAGAGTGAGTATTCACTATCCCTCTTGTCTTTTGGAAATCCACCATTTTTTGTTACTGCTTCCATTTGATTTATTAGCCTCTTATAATTCTTTATAAAATAGATTCAAATAAAGGGGGTTGGTTAACAATGCGCTATTCCATCAATATCGCCCATTTTTTAAACCATTTTTCTTGCAAGATTAAATAAATAGATAGGATGGTATATATATATGATTAGTAGAAGTTATGATTTCATGAGCTCTTGATTCGTGATCTCTTTTATGACTATGGGTGCCAATATTGCTGTAATTTGGAATGATTCCTGCATTATTTTCTGATTGCTGGTGGCCACTGTTGTTGATGTTATTTGGTTAGAATTTAAAACTATTTGTGGCACAGCAGTTGTCTTCAGCTCTCTTTGGCACAGTGATGACGGTCATAAACACACAGTGATGGCTGCTTTGAATAATTCGGGTCCTTTTTGTGTTCTATGTTCCAACATTTTTAAAGGTCTTCATAACATTTTAAAAAAAATTAAAGAACCTGAATGCGGCCTAAATGACATTACTCAAATTGCATGTTAGGAGCTTACATTCCTTTTAATGCTACGATACCATGTGCCCTATTCATTAGTACTGTTATATTATGATCAACAGAGCGTACCCCAACTCACTCACTTCAATTATTCAGAAGCGGATTGAATGATTCAAAATTATTTGTCCCACTGTCTGTTAAATAGGAATTGATTACCAAAGGGTCCCCATGCAGTATTGATGCAGTAAGGAATTCCTAGGCTTGCAACAAGGACAGTCAAATAAATAGGAATGTGTCGATCATATAATATGCATGCATATAAATATATACATGTACACCTGATGCATTTGTTTGGGAATTTGAGTTTTATTAGTCATCTTCCTATTTTAGGTCTCTACCAAAAAAATACATTCCTACCTTTGACACTATTCAACTGCCCCATTTGGTAGCAAAAAAAATAAGAAATTTCCTATTCCGACTATTGCTTATTGCTTACTCGATTGTTTGTATCATATTTGATTATTGCTTATGGCTCATTCAATTTTGGGAATTTTAGTTAGAGCTTCAAATATCCTATTTGAGTTTTCTTTATTTATGCAAGTGTTGCTTCTCCTCATTAGGCTGTTTGTACGTACAAAGTATGTTGGGATCTAAAATTAGCAGAAATGCCATTTGAAAATTAGGCACAACCCAACTAAAAAAATGTCGTCTGCCAACCAACGTGACGCACGAAATGCATGAAGATGTGAGCTACATCATCTACGCCAGGACGCACTGCATCGTTAGTCAAACACCAGTGACCAAAATACCAATTCACAAGCTCAGCCAACCACACGGCCAACTACCATACCCACTCCTACAAACAGTCAATCTATATCAATTCCACCTAGAGGTCGAAGACCAAGACAACCTGGCAATTGGGGTAAACTATGCGAACATAAAATCAATACTATTAGACCATTGAGGTAGAGAATTATGGGACATTTTGGAAATATTTTTGATCCCTTACTCTTTGGGAACACTCATAGTGAACATAGTGTGACTACCTGGCAATTGGGGGCAACTATGCGAAAAGGGCTAGGCGTGTGGATGTAATTAATGATGAAGCACGTTTCATTAAGAAGCGAGAATCTTTGGACAATTGTTGGCCTGCATACTGCTTTGATGAAAGATTATTGATTGATCGGTTTGTCTTGAACATATGTTTTGTTGATTTCTCTGATTACAACAACTATTAATCACTGGGTGTGTCTTGAACATATGTTTTTTTGTGTCCTCAACACTTTTTCTGGATTTATTTTGAGGCTCTAGCAGTTCCAATGCTTAATATCTAGCAGTCAATGGAATGAGATTGGCTCAAAAAAAATCAGTTATCTACTCTTAGTTTGTATCAGTTTTTTGAGTGTTGGCTCAAAAAAGTTTAATAGCAGGAGGATCCCTGAGAAGAACTGTTGGTTATGCTTATCAAGCCCTCATTTTGAGGCACATCTTGTAGTAAGTATTGGTGGAAGTGACTATTGTGCACTTGCTAATGACCCACTTGTTCAAGATCATGTTCTATTTTAACCTGTTTTACCCATATTCTTCCTCTTGTTAATCCCAGGAAATATGAAAAGATTAGCCCTCCACATGTTGAGGACTTCTGCTACATAACTGATAATGCCTATACCAAAAAACATGTTAACATCTTCTCTAAAAGTTTTCCAATTCCTGTTTCTCAGAGTTTGCAGAATAACTAGTTGGTGTGTTCTTGATAGATAGTCGAGATGGAAAGTATCATCCTCAAATTTCTAAAGTTTGAGATGGACAATCCTACCATCAAAACCTTTCCGAGGTATATATATCTGCAGATTCGGTAAATACCAAATGTTTTTTGTATGTGTTTTCTTGATCTGATTGAAGCTAGTTTTTCCTATGCAGGCAGTACATGAAGGTTGCCCATGAAAATGGAGAAATAAGTTTGCAAAGTTTTACATTAGAAATTTTTGTCTACATTACAATCTGACATGAACTTTTTGTCCATATTCAGTATCTAAACCTGGTGCTAGAGTTAATGAGATGCTATCTTGCTGAGTTAAGCTTATTAGTTTACAAATGTGTTGAAGTTCCACCATTAGTAGTAGTTGCTTCGACTATTTTTGTAGAAAAATTTACTATCAACCAAGAAAATCCTCCATGTGTAAGACCATTTGGATAGAATTGAGTACTTATAGGGCCTGTGTGGCACTGATTTGGCGATCGTTAAAGCAGGAGCATGCATTGTGTCTTGAAGGTCTTGATAGCAGGGTCTTGAAATTGTTTGTCTTGTTGGTGGTGATAGCGTGATCATGAATTGTTTGTCTTTGATGTCCGACCTCCCCTGATAGACCACATTGCTGAGAGAAAAATGCAGATGAACGACTTTGAAGGAGAACAAAAGATTGCTCTGAAGGCACAACAATTATTTCCAAAACCATCTCCCATATTCTAGCACTATGTGAGGTGCATTGTGCTACTGCGACCAAGATTGTTGGAGGGACAGATTGGTAGGTGATTCTTCCGGTAGAGATGTCTTCAGAGAATCAACATTCAAGAAGCAATTGCGAAAGATTGCTCTCCTGCTCCATCTCGACAAGAACAAGCCTGCTGGTGCCGAAGGTGCGTTCCAGCAAATTGGAATTTCTGATTGCACAACACATTTAGATTGATATTATGACATTGTTTGGTTTTTTTGATGTTTTACTTGGTCTACTAAAATCAAAATGAAAAATATAATGAGTATGTTGTAATTTCCTATTAAAATCATGTTTGATTCATGATCTTAAAACTAGATCTGCTGTAATTAGCAATTAGATTAAAGATTATGAAGTCTAGGCCGAAATTTTATGTATTTAGCTGAAGGAATTGAGATTGAAGCTCTGCCAATCAAGAATTAATCTTGTTGAGAAGAAATAGATGGATGAATGCCACTGCACTAGAAATTCATCTTGTTTTCGCGCCTAGTGGTAATAATAATGTAAATGGTGTAAGCCAATTAAATCTATTACACTACAAGTTATAAATGGCTAAAATATTGTTGTTCAAAAAGAGTAAAAAATGTGTACCTAGCCACCAGCTGGTATGCTAATTTTTTTTGTTCATCATCTTTATCCTTCTTGTGCTGCATTCAGTACCCAGGGAAGATGTTTGTTAATAAACTTTGGTGCTTTAAAATTTCTAATAAGTTTGAGAACTGAGTATCCTGATTTGTGTTTCAAAGATGTAGTTTATTTGATGTGGCTTGAAGTGCAACAGAGTAGCCTGCTATCAATTATTTATTGCAAAGCTATTTTATAGATACCATGAAGTAGAACCCAATGTGCTTAAGATTTTTCCATGTGTGCTCAGGAGAAACACAAATTCCTTTGATCAATTTTCAACTCATTGCAATGGTTCAAGAATGATGTAGTGGTTCAAGAATGATGTTTGATCTTATTATTTTTAATAGTTAGCAAAATACATGTTATTTGACTTGATAATTTATTTTTGTATTGTGTTAATGATCATAAAGAGGTGTTCGTTGCATAAATTCACATAGATGGAATGAAGAAAGTGTAAACAAAATTCTAAATGGAAGGGGTAGCATATCAGAAGAGCTTGTAGAAGGCCCGCAACCTCCTGCTTTCTCATCTTCCTCGCCGGCCTCACTCCGCCTCCCTCTGGAAAATCAGCGGCAAACTCCCGGTCTCCCCTACCTCTTCTTCTTCGCCAGTGATTGTAGGCAGTTTTCTTAGTCGCCGCCGCTCCATTTGGCACAACGGTAGCGGTCACAAACGTGGTGTTTACGAATCATTCGTTAATACCCGACCTTACCTAATGAACTAGGGCCACTTTTACGTTCAAAACTAGTTTTCTTTTCTTGGTGGCTGACGTAGCCGCTATCATGCCAAATATAAATTTTATGATGATGGAGTTTTTTCCCCAAACTCACCGGAGCAAAAACGCTTTCGCACAACCGTAGCTGTCATGAACGTCGCGGTTATGAACCGTTGTTTGAAAACGCTCGACCTCACGCCAGTTATGATTATTACCAATCCACTACTTTCTATTTTTGTAATCGGTGAGTTTTGATAGTAATAAGATTTCATTAAATTTCATATTTCTTTGATTTATTATACTATATGACCAAATATTGGCAGTCGTGCATGATATCCTCCATGCATAGCGTGCGCCGGCTGTATTTAAATAATATGCGACATTTACAAAAAACTGTAGAAACTACTAAAAAATTTGGCCGTATGCGTTAAATGTTGTAGTGCCATCCCTCTCTCTCCCCTTTTCTTCTCCTCCCCCCTTTTTCTTTCTCTTCCATCCCCCTCCCCCATTTTCCCCCTCATACTAGAGTAGAACCCGGCACCCCCCCCCCCCCCCGCTGTACGTAACCCGCCACCCTTACGGGTGCTTCCCGCCGCCGGCCGGCCGCAACTCTGCCACCGGCCAACCTGCCAGTGGTGGGCGCTCCCTCCGGCGGTGGTTCGACGGCCCGCCGCCGCCGGAGCTATTTTTTTTTTGAACGGTGGAGGGGGGACGGCGGCGGCGCTCCGGTCGTCGGAGCTCACATGCAAAACGTCAGAAAGCTAGGGAGGGAGGAGAGGAGTTTCCACCTGATTTTGGGGGGTTTGGCGGCCTCCGCCGAGTTCCTCCATTAATGGCGGTGGAAGGTGGTGGAGAAGCTTCGGGTTGGCTTTCCCGGCGAGCTAGGGCTCCGGCCAGGTGGGCAGGGGGAGGGGGGGCTGCTCTGAGAGCTGGGTGGAGGATTAGAGGAGGGGGTCCTTTTATAGGATTGGGGGGAAAGGGTTATCCCCCCTTTGGCAATGTGGGATTAATACCTCCTTAGGGAGGGATTAATCACCACCCTCCAGCTGTACAAGGACAGATGGAGGTGCCACATATTCCCCATGTGGGGAATAAGGGAAAGCCCCATGGGCTTGGGCCTCCATGGTGAAGAAAGAGAGGGGGAGAGGAGAGTATGGGGTTTGTGGGCCTTTACTTGCCCTAGCTGCTCCTTGCTGGTTTGGAGGGGCCCAAGGTGGGTGAGGGCAAGGCCCTAAGTGATTATGAAGAGGGGGGTGCCCCCCCCATTTGGAGAGAATTCCAAAAAGTGGATTTTTAGGAGGGTTTGGCCAAGTCAACCCTAGGGGGTCCTCCTTGCTGGTCAAAGTCAAAGTGGATCCAAGTCGTCGGGGTCGGGTCAAAGTTCGGGTTTCGGGTCACAAATGGTGTGCACACGCTTTTCGGTGCACGACTATGCTTGATTTGACCACGGGTTGACCAATTGTCATTGAAATTGGCCGGAACGACTTATGTTGTCTTCGTATTGAACACACGAGTCCAACACCACTGATTGGGGTTGAATCGGAGTCCGTTTGGCGAAAGTCCGAAATTTGCACGTCGCAGCGCATTAAAATGGTCAAAGTATCCAAATTCTGTCGTTAGATCTCAGATTGTGACGTGACAAGCTTTAATGCGCTCATATTGACTATACGAGGCCACAGGAACTAACAGAACTCAATTCGGAGTTCTCTAGCTCTATTTCCTACCTAGGGTTATCTTCCACCAGGTCATGGATAGGGTCCGGACCACTTTTATTGAGCCCACTAGGGCTCTGGTGGCCCAATAAAAGTCGGGATGTTGCAGGAGGGATCTTAAATAAGAATGGAAGGTTGTGTGTACCGCTGTTTGACAAGTTTCATGAGGAGTTGATGTTTGAGGCGCACTTTACGAAGTACTATAATCATCTGGGTAGTACGAAGATGTACTTGGATTTGAAGAAATCCTTTTGGTGGCCTGGGATGAAGCATGATGTAGCTTTGTGCGTGAGCCGATGCTAGACTTGTGCCTTGGTGAAAGTTGAGTGCTAGAGGCTTAGCGGTTTCTTGAATCCCCTTCTTATTCTGGAGAGGAAGTTTGACGACATATCCATAGGTTTTATGCATGGTATGCCTCGATCTCCGCATGGTAATGATGTAATTTTTGTGATTGTGGACCGCTTGACCAATGTGGCTCACTTTATTTCAAATCAGAAGGATGATAGCGAAGAGAAGCTAATGGAGCTCTATGTTTGAAACATCTTGCGATTACATGAGATTTCGAAGAGTATTGTTAGTGATCGGGATGGACAGTTCATGTCCAAGGACTGAATGTTAGTCCAAAAGAGTTTGTGCACAAAGCTTAATTTTAGTACAACATTTCATCCACAGACCAATGATCAAATAGAGAGGACGAATCGTACTTTGGAAGATATGTTGAGGATGTGGGCTCTTGATTTTGGCAAGAGATGGGAGGACCACCTTTTCATGGTGGAATCTGTCTACAACAATAGCTTTCAAGCGAGTATTTAGATAGCTCTATATGAAGCGTTGTATGGCAGGCGGTGTCGAACGTTGATATCTTGGCTAAGCGCCATGTTCACTTGACTCCTCGAGATAGAGCATTGTTTTTAAGTGTCGTAAGTTGGTTTTGTAATTTGGCTTTTTTTGGGCATATGATCTTCTTGAGACTTGATGCAATGGCCCAAAGTTAATGCTTGTGAACCTTAAATAGGGTAGAGGAGTTCTCCCCTTAGGATTTTCCCCAAGTTTTATCTTCCTACGACCATGAGCGAGAGCGTGAGCGAAAGAAGGAGATGAATTAGCTCCGTTATTGTTAGAGATTCAAGGCTCCGTTTGTCAATCTGAGACCAAATTTTTGGGGAGGGCTTAAAGGTAAACACGTTTATTTGTGCTATTCCAAGCTTCTATGGCAAGGAAGAGATTTTGCAAGATAACAACATCTCTCCTTCCGGTCTTAGGATGTATGCATGATATTTTTTTTATGCCTTTGTTTTCTTACAAATTTTTGGTAACATATCTCTCGAGTGAGAGGAGTTTGTCTCTCCTTGGTTCAAGAAGAACTTCCGAGTTGATTGAATCCATCCACGCTATATTTTCTTGCATTAGAAATCCTCTTTGTTAGTTGATTAGGCATTGTGGGTGAAGCCGAAATTGCGATCGATAGTCCGATGTGGTGATGTTGCTTGACATGAATTTTGGAATATTTGTTAGAAATCTGATTGCGGCGAAGACACGGTTGTTATGCCCTCATTTTTATATGAGATCGAACGATGGCATAGGGCGAGGAATAATGTACATGTTGAAAGCTATATGAAGGTGTGGCTTTATCATTGTGGTCGGGTGACTTATCTTGTGATGTTGTGAATCTCGTGTGGAGGGTGTCCCGGCAAGACAAGTCTCCTTTTGTGAAAACTAACGAGAATGCCTGTTCTTTTGGGACAAGCCCGGGTGATGCGACTCATGAGTGGGCCGAGTCAAAGCAAGGGATTCTTAACATCGGTTGAGATGTGATAGAAAAACTGACAAGAGTGCTAAAGCTTGAGGGCAAGCCCATAAGTTGACGCATGAGTGGGTGGGGGCCTAAGCACGAGTTCCATTTGCGCCTTGAAGGTCATTAAGGAAATCAAAGTACTAACTTGAATGATGTGATGTGATGATGTATCAAAATCATACACAATATAATGTATATACATGTTGCATTGGTAGACCCCTTTAATTTAACTGTTCAACATAGAAACGTGTTTGATATTTGTTACACCTACTACTATTGTTTCTATGTTATTTTATGTTTTATTACATATGCATATGAAGTGCTAGCTTGTAGGGTGATGGAGTGCCCCAGGATCTGCTAGGGATGACCAAGAGGAGGCAAGTTTGTTGCACAATTGAGGTCAGCCTTAGCTGGCACATGTTACAACAAATTTTTACAGGGCAAGGATCGTAAGTGGGAGCCAGCTTGTCGGTCAAAAAAGGCCTAAACCTCATGAAGTGGACCTCCTCCTGCTGTGCCTGTTTGCTTATTTGATGTACTTCTCTTTTTTATATTTTGTCCTGCATGCCGAGGTAGAATATGACTGCTCTACTTTTGCTATGTGTTGAAACCGAAAAATCGGTCTCTGTGGAGTTCGACCCTTGGGGAAGGGGTGGCCGCACACCTACTACACTCAAGTGAACTATCTATGCTCAAGGCTAGGAACACAAAGGACAGACCCAAGGCCTCAGCGTGGAGGTCCCACCGCATACCCGAAAGACTATCAAACTCTTCCCCTCCCACACCAGGGACTGAGCTAAGATACCTTCGGCGGGCTCTCTTGGCCGGCCGGAACATCTAAGGAGGATCTCAAAATCCACTCCTGAACTAGAGGTGTCTCCCTGGGTCTATATAAACTGTTCCCTGCCCGCCTTTTAATGGCGTTATACCGCCCAGCAGCCCTACTCCACGCAGCCCCAATTGGGCCGCTAACAACGTAACTACGTTGTTCTGAAAGGCTATCAACAGACCATTAATAGGCCATCAGGGGCTTCCCGACAACTATACCTCGGGGCTCTCACGGGGCGAGCGGTTCGCGAACATACCTCCTGCCTAAGATGAACAAGATAAAAAGAATTCATAGGGCATCACAGGCATATAAATAATTACAGGAATATAAATTCCATACTCAGCACGCAGGCCGGCAACATAAACAAAACTAGGCCTTCAAGGGCCGGCACAAGCTTGGGATTAAGCTCGCTATTCCCCGCTTGGTACTGCAGCATCTGTACGCCAACGTCTCGGCAAGCAGCGGCCAGCTAAACGCTAGTCGGCTAATATAAGCGGGCCAAATATAATACCCGCACCCCTTCTGATTGGGGCTACGGTACGCATTCCCTGCGAATGAATAAAATACAACTTCCACGGAGTCTTCCCCGGGAACCCCAGAACATCACCAATCCGACTCTCACATCCGGATGGGCTTCACACAGCATGCCTAAACCCGTACTCACGCTTCCGGGTGCTAATGCAACTAATTACGGGGACGCACACGTCGACCCGTCGGAGAGCTCCCTTCTCCCACCCGTTGGTGGAGAGGTGCTTCCATGCAAATATGAAAAATAAGGGCTTCACCTGCCCAAGTAGAAACATCGTTACCCTTGTCGCGTGCTTGGCGGCGGGGCTGGGAGAGGAGCTCCGGGATGTTCTTGCTGAAGGCGGCGGCCGATCTCCTCTCCAGGTGGCCGAACCCTGCTCCAAGCCGTGCCATAGCCCCAGGCCGAGCCTTGCTCCAGGCCGAGCCTTGCATCAGCCTCGATGCTCAGCGACTGTGGCGGTTGTACACGCACGGGCTGCGCTCCTCCTTGCAGCGGTGACCTGGATAGAAAAATAGAAGGGGCTGGACTGCACTCCTCCTTGTGGCGATGGCGGCCTGTACAGAGATATAGAGGGCGGAGAGGAGCAGCCATCTTCTTCTTTGCCGGCGACGGCGGCCTGGACAAGAGGTGGAGGAGGCGGCCGTGCCCCTCCTTGCGGCGGCCTAGACGGAGAGAGGGAGAGGGGAGGAGGGAGGCTCGGCCTCCCCTTTTGCCGGCGACGGGGAAGAGGGGCGGCTGGGGCTCGGGTCGGCTTGCTGGCCGACGGGAGAGAGAGAAGAGGGGGCCGGCTTGTTCCAGGCCGACGGGAGAGAGGGGCGGGCTGGGGGCTCGGCTTGCTCCAGGCCGATGGGAGAGAGGGGCGGCCGGGGGTCGGGTTGCTTGCTGGCTGACGGGAGAGAGAAGCGGGGAGGGGCGGCGGCTGCTTGGCCCAACTCTAGATCGGGGAGCCGATGAAACTGCTGCTCCCCTTCCCTTTTTTGTCCCCCTCTCCTCTTATATCCCCCCTCATATATACATAAACATATATATTTTATATAATATTATATAACATTAATATATATATAAATATATATATATATATATATATATATATATTATATAATATATAACATATATATTAAAAGGCATGCACACACAAAACCTCCGCACGCACGCACGAGCACCCGCACATCCTCGAACAGGGACGCCAACTCGTCGCCCACAGCACGCCCCCAGGCTGACATTTGGGGAAGGTCCCACTCGCCCGGCTACGGGGTTGTACACAATTCCCGCTTTTTCGAGGTTGGTACAAGCTCGGAAAGAATCATCCAACCCTACGTATCCGGCGAGTGGGAGCCGACCCAAAGAAAAAAATTTGTGAGAATTCTGAATTTGGGTACAAAGGGAGCTCCACCCCAGGGCTTACTTTTCACATAGTCCCGCTAGAGGCTCTAGCACGAATATCACTAGCCCGTGTCCTTCCTCCTATGCTCATCATCAGCAATACACGCAATATCTGATACACTACAACATAACAAGAAACCAACTCTTTTTAAGCTCTCTCCCTTTCCCCCCAGGTGTGCCCACGGCCCTGCCAGCTAGTGAGAGCCTGACAGCGAGTCTACCCGGGGCCGAGCAGTACTCGGGGTCCTGCAAAGTACTCAGACTCTTCCCAAATCTCAGACTATCTCCCTTTCCCCCCAGGTGTGCCTACAGCCCTGCCAGCTAGTGAAAGCCTAACAGCGAGTCTACCCGGGGTCGAGCAGCACTCGGGGTCCCTTACCCCCCAGGCGAGCCTACAGACCTGCCAGCTAGTAGGAGCCAGGCAGCGGGTCTACCCGGGGCCGAGCATCACTCGGGGTCCTGCAAAATACTCAATTTTTTCCCAAACCTTAAACTGTCTCTATCCACCGAGTGACATCTAGCCCTGCCAGCTAGGTGAGAGCCTGACAGCGGGATCTGCTCGGGGTCTGTTAAACGAATACTTCAATCGTCCGCATAGATTGCAGAGGGAGCATTGTCACTAGGAATTTCATAACGATGTTCAGGGTCATAACGATGTCTACAGAGAATCGTCCGGGATTCCGGGTGATACTGTTGGTTCAGTCAGCTAGGTGAAAACCTGGGAGCGGGTGTTGAACATCCTCCAGGCTCAGCCCCAGGGTCATAACGACGTCCATCGAGACCCCTGCCCTGCCATCTTGGTGGGAGCCTGACAGCGGGAGAATCGAGACCTAACCCCAGAGCGAGAAGACTTGGAACATTCGCCTCTCCCGGGTGCTACCACCAGGCCAGTCAGCTAGATGAGAGCCTGAGGGCGGGTGTTGGACATCCTCCGGGCTCAGCCCCAGGGTCATAGCGATGTCCATCGAGACTCAGCCGTGCCAGCTAGGTGGAAGCCTAGCAGGGGATCGACGAGACCTAACCCCAGAGCGAGAAGACTTAGAAACATTAGCCTCTCCCGGGTGCTACCACCAGGCCAGTCAGCTAGATGGGAGCCTGAGGGCGGGTGTTGAACATCCTCCGGGCTCAGCCCCAGGATCATAACGACGTCCATCGAGACCCCTGCCCTGCCAGCTTGGTGGGAGCCTGACAGCGGGAGAATCGAGACCTAACCCCAGAGCGAGAAGACTTGGAACATTTGCAGAGTATAACTGGAGGGTAGGCTCCCTCACTTCGAACTCCACGTTATTCTAGGAGGACACAACCAAGGAGTCGGTAAGAACCTCCACATCATGTACCCCAAGTTCTCTGACCAGGCACAGTCTCGCTATAACCGCCTCATACTCAGCCCGATTTTTGGTGATAGGGAAATGCACTACTACTCGAGGACTTGACTCTGCTCGAGGTGGAGACATCCTGCTTACTTAAGAGGTGTTGGAGAGTTAATTGCTCCGATGCTTTTACAAATGGGGAACACATTCTTTATAAGAGAGGCGATCTGGAAGTCGTCAAATCGGGAAGCTGGCGTCCGAGCCTGTTCCTAATAATTCCTCCAATCGGAAGAGAGATGCAATCAGGGGGACATAGGCCGACGTGCAAGGGGGGAGCTGATCTCGGTCGTCAGTGCAGAGGCTCGGTCTTACAAGAGCGCTTAAAGTCCCGAGGCATCGTCCCATCATCCGAACTGGGCTATTTATGAGGAACAGGTCGGCGGCTCGTATCCTGATCTAATGACAAAGATCGCTTTACGCCATGTCACTCGAAGATGAGAGCTAGTGCATGGGCGACGGGTAATGTTCCTGTGAGGGTCCTCTAGGACGCACTCGAGGCCAACATCTTCCCTTGGGCCAAAACCTGCCCCTTTACATGTTATCCTGCTCTCTCAATAAAAAAGGCCTTCACTTATGATTGCTTGGAGAGATCGACCCTTTATCAAATCTGGGAGGTTAGCGTCTAGGCTCGTTCCTGATAATTCCTCTAGTCGGAGGAGAGGTGCGATCGGGAGGACATAGGCCGACGTGTAAGGGGGGAGCTGATCTCGGCCGTCAGTGTAGAGGCTCGGTCTTACAATAACGCTTAAAGTCCCGCGGCACCGTCCCATCGTCCGAACTAGGCTATTTAAAAGGAACGGGTTGGACGTTTGGCTTCTGGAGTCGATCGCGGGGCTAACCCTTAAAGCCCTCAGAAGCTCGAGGCGAATTGGCAATAAAGAAAAAACTTGACCGCTACTGGATCATAAGGAAGAGATAACATATTACCGCTAGGGATGGAACCCTTTTGGGTCACCCCGGCTCCAAATACCTCTCAGTTGCTCTCTTACTCGACCTTGAAGATAACAACCTTCAGGCTCCTCGCTGATGCAATAAGTGAGAATACGCGCATTTTCACAGGTAGAAGCGCTTCAAGCTGGTGCAAATCCTACTCCAAACACTATGGGATTCCAACAACAACTATGGGAGGGGACAACTCCGAGTATGAGGACCTTACATACAAAGTCTGCGCATGACCCTGGTCGTCACTTGGTTCCACTTCTAAAGCCATGACATTCACCTGAGATTTTCCATGCTGGCCACTCTCCACGCTCACCGCACCAAAATGTTGAAACCGAAAAATCGGTCTCTGTGGAGTTCGACCCTTGGGGAAGGGGTGGCCGCACACCTACTACACTCAAGTGAACTATCTAGGCTCAAGGCTAGGAACACAAAGGACAGACCCAAGGCCTCAGCGTGGAGGTCCCACCGCATACCCGGAAGACTATCAAACTCTTCCCCTCTCACACCAGGGGCTGAGCTAAGACACCTTCGGCGGGCTCTCTTGGCCGGTCGGAACATCTAAGGAGGATCTCAAAATCCACTCCTGAACTAGAGGTGTCTCCCTGGGTCTATATAAACTGTTCCCTGCCCGCCTTTTAATGGCGTTATACCGCCCAGCAGCCCTACTCCACGCAGCCCCAATTGGGCCGCTAACAACGTAACTACGTTGTTCTGAAAGGCTATCAACAGGCCATTAACAGGCCATCAGGGGCTTCCCGACAACTATACCTCGGGGCTCTCACGGGGCGAGCGGTTCGTGAACATACCGCCCGCCTAAGATGAACAAGATAAAAAGAATTCATATGGCATCATAGGCATATAAATAATTACAGGAATATAAATTCCATACTCAGCACGCAGGCTGGCAACATAAACAAAACTAGGCCTTCAAGGGCCGGCACAAGCTTGGGATTAAGCTCGCTATTCCCCACTTGGTACTGCAGCATCTGTACGCCAACGTCTCGGCAAGCAGCGGCCAGCTAAACGCTAGTCGGCTAATATAAGCGGGCCAAATATAATACCCGCACCCCTTCTGATTGGGGCTACGGTACGCATTCCCTGCGAATGAATAAAATACAACTTCCACGGAGTCTTCCCCGGGAACCCCAGAACATCACCAATCCAGCTCTCACGTTCGGATGAGCTTCACACAGCATGCCTAAACCCGTACTCACGCTTCCGGGTACTAATGCAACTAATTACGGGGACGCACACGTCGACCCGTCGGAGAGCTCCCTTCTCCCACCCGTTGGTGGAGAGGTGCTTCCATGCAAATATGAAAAATAAGGGCTTCACCTGCCCAAGTAGAAACATCGTTACCCTTGTCGCGTGCTTGGCGGCGGGGCTGGGAGAGGAGCTCCGGGCTGTTCTTGCTGAAGGCGGCGGCCGATCTCCTCTCCAGGTGGCCGAACCCTGCTCCAAGCCGTGCCATAGCCCTAGGCCGAGCCTTGCTCCAGGCCGAGCCTTGCATCAGCCTCGATGCACAGCCACTGTGGCGGTTGTACACGCACGGGCTGCGCTCCTCCTTGCAGCGGCGACCTGGATAGAAAAATAGAAGGGGCTGGACTGCACTCCTCCTTGTGGCGATGGCGGCCTGTACAGAGATATAGAGGGCGGAGAGGAGCAGCCGGCTTCTTCTTTGCCGACGACGGCGGCCTGGACAAGAGGTGGAGGAGGCGGCCGTGCCCCTCCTTGCAGCGGCCTAGACGGAGAGAGGGAGAGGGGAGGAGGGAGGCTCAGCCTCCCCTTTTGCCGGCGACGGGGAAGAGGGGCGGCTGGGGCTCGGGTCGGCTTGCTGGCCGACGGGAGAGAGAGAAGAGGGGGCCGGCTTGTTCCAGGCCGACGGGAGAGAGGGGCGGGCTGGGGGCTCGGCTTGCTCCAGGCCGATGGGAGAGAGGGGCGGCCGGGGGTCGAGTTGCTTGCTGGCCGACGGGAGAGAGAAGCGGGGAGGGGCGGCGGCTGCTTGGCCCAACCCTAGATCGGGGAGCCGATGAAACTGTTGCTCCCCTTCCCTTTTTTGTCCCCCTCTCCTCTTATATCCCCCCTCCTATATACATAAACATATATATTTTATATAATATTATATAACATTTATATATATATATATATATATAAATATATATATATATATTATAATATATAACATATATATTAAAAGGCCTGCACACACAAAACCTCCGCACGCACGCACGAGCACCCGCACATCCTCGAACAGGGACGCCAACTCGTCGCCCACAGCACGCCCCCAGGCTGACATTTGGGGAGGGTCCCACTCGCCCGGCTACGGGGTTGTACACTATGTTTGATATGTTGGTTATGGACTTAAACATTTTGGTATTGTAAGTTCATAAGGCACTTTGGACTCTTGTGTATTCATGGATAACTTCTAGTCTGTGTTTGTATGTTTCCGCTGCTATTATTTGAGTTATGGGATGTGTAGATGTTCTGATATCGTATTTTAATACTCAAGCAACAATGTTTATATATTGTGGGGTACTGGACGAACACATACTACATGATCATTGTAGGGGAGGTGTTATACGCATAGTGATGGCGGAGGTGTTGTGTGTGCGTTGTGAGCCCGGGTTGGGATCTTAAAGGTTCTCAATGCATGATTAGAATGTGGAGGCCTCGACACATGCGAAAAATGTATACTTAAGGGGTGCACACCTGACTGCTTTAGGTGGAGGTGTGAATCGGTTCATCTCGAGTAGGAGGCGTTGTGTTAGGAGCACTGACCACACCCAAGGGGGTGCAGCTTAATTATACCCAAGAGAGGTGTGGTTTGGGCGCACCCCAAAGTGGGGTGTGACCATGGGTGCACCCTATGCGGGATGTGGCCTTGGCTGCACCCTAAGTGGGGTGCAGCTTGGCCGCACCCAAGGGGAGTGTGGCCTTGGCCACACCCAAGGGGGTGCAACCTTAGCCGCACTCTAAGTGGGGAGCTCCGCACCCCAATGGGGTGGGGTGCGATTTGGCTGCACCCAAGCATAGTATGCTTTGGCCACACCCCAGGAGGGGTGCAGTCTTGGCGGTACCTATGCCAATAAGGGGGGTCGCACCATAGCCGCACCATAGTGATGCAAATCGATTGATATGGTTGCCTCCATTCGGTGGTTGCCTTGCTGTAGTTTCTCTACAGTTACCATACGATAGTTCCTTGGCAATTTCCCCACTTTCCCCACTTCCTTCAGAATGGTCTTTTGCTGTGTACACCCCTAAATCTCTATAAATTGATGGGTACATATCAATTTCCCTCCAAATCTTCGAAGTCTAAGCCAATACTAGAGGGGTTCGAAGATTTTTACATTCTTTATGTTCATGGCAACTTGAGTCAAAGTGGAGTGGGCGTGAGGCACGTAGAACCATTCTGAAGGTATGCAATTCGAACTGCGCATAAAAGGATGTGGCATTCCATCGTTACTGGGCACGATGATGGAGACCCACTTAAGGAGAAGTGCCCTGGCGTTTACATCGATGAGTGACTAGCGTGGTTATGTACTTTTTTACCAACTTTCACTTTGTATTTTCTAGATCGATAGCTTTTGCATTATATGCGATTGCTTCTTAGACGCTTAGTTATTTGTAAATTTTTCCCAGCATATGAGAGGACTTAAAGATTGAGTTGCGGCATACGGCAGTATCACACCCCCAATCTAATGGGCAGGTTGAGGTGACCAACCAAATCATTCTGAAGGGACTAAAGACGCGACTTGAGGACGCTGGGGGTAGTGGGTTGGCGCGCTCTCCAATGTGTTATGGGCATACCGGACAATGGAGAGAACCCATACAGGAGAAATGTCGTACAATCTCTGCTACCGTACTAAAGCTATCATCCCGGTCGACATCGGCATTCCAAGCCCTCGGGTTTCCAACTTCAACCTCCAATCGAACGACGACGCTCTCCGAGACAATCTGGATTTGATCTCCAAGATCTGTGAAGAAGTCGCTCTCCGTACCGCAGCCTACCAGCAATGCACAGCCCGCTATTATAATCACAAGATGAATCCCCGACCTATTAACGTGGGAGACTTTGTCCTCCGTACTCTGGAAGCGGCTGGGAAAGAAACGCATGACGACAAGTTATCTCCAATATGGGAAGGACCCTTCATCATCACGGCTATAGTGAAATCAGGGACATACAAGCTGCGAAATGCTGAAGGAAAGACTCTCCCCCGCACATGGAATGCGCAAAACCTGCGCTGATTTTATCAGTGATTTCCTACTTTATGTTTTTCTAATTGTGTAACGCATTCTTTAGCAAAAAGACTCTATAATATGTGTAAGCCGCGGGCCTGGTTCCGCGCAAGTTATCTTTATTCAAGTATTGCATTATGTTACTGTAAATCTTGTCTATTCAAACAGGAAAGACGTCGCACTCAAATTCCCCGTGGGGGAATACCCCCCCCCCCCCCCCCCCCCCTCACGACTAATTCGTGATCAACCCTCATGCAAACTAAGCCGCGAGCAACCCTCGCGAAAACAAAGCCGCGGACCTAAGCCGTGCAAACTAAGTCGCGAGCCTGACTCGTGCAACCTCGCAAGCTCCTGCCCCACTTTCGCGACAAAGCCGCGGACCTGAGCCATACAAACTAAGCCGCAAGCCTGATTCATGTAACCTCGCAAGGTCCTGCCCCCCTTTCGTGACAAAGCTGCGGACCTAAGCCATGCAAAATAAGCCGCAAGCCTAACTCGTGCAAACTCGTAAGGGCCTGCCCCCTTTAAGAGACAAAGCCGCGGACCTGAGCCGTGCAAACTAAGCCGCGAGCCTGACTCGTGCAACCTCACAAGGGCCTGCCCCCCTTTTGCGACAAAGCCACAGACCTGAGCCGTGTAGACTAAGTCACGAGCCTGACTCGTGCAACCTTGCAAGGGCCTTCCCCCCTTTCGCGACAAAGCCGCGGACCTGAGCCGTGCAAACTGAAAGTGAGGGGATAGATCTGACTAACTCTAGAGGGGGGTGAATAGAGTATTTTAAAAACTTTGATTAGTTTTTATAGCGGAATTAAAATAAGTGATATTAAAGTATATAAAGGGAAGTAAAAACAAAAATATCACAGCACAGCAAAACAAGAAATAGAACAACCAGACGACATAAGGAAATTATAGTGGTTCCCCAAAACTGGATACATCCACTCTTCTACCACCCTGGTAGGAATCCACTTATAGGTTTTTGATCAGGTGCCCTACCACCACAGGTTTTTGCTCAAGTGCCCTGTCACCATGAGATCTATTTCAAGGGAGATCTCACAACCTTTTAGGCTTTTGATCAGGTGCCTAAAACCAAATCCAAGTCTTTTGATAAGGAGACTTGACAATCAATAGTAACTTTTGAAGTGAGTTAAAAACCTTTTATACAGTGAGGTAAAGAAAGTGATGGTGTCTTCTCTTTCTCAAACAACTTGAGAAGACAGGTGGATTCTGTTGTCAAAGCTCCCCCTGAGATGAAGAAAGGTTCGGGAAGATGAGAGCTTTGCTCAGGATGTAGGCCTTCAACTAGCTTGATGTTTCTTCAGGGGGCTTTTAGACAGATGAATGTTGTTTGTCTCTGAAGAATCCTGAAGCCAGAAACTGAAGAAGACTAATGATCTTTTTGTTGTTGTTCTTCTACAATTTCCTGTAAGCACACTAGCAATATTCAGCACAGAGAATGTATTCTGTATATCTATTATTCTCTGTATATTTTTCTTCTGTATCACTATATCTCATGTGTATGTTATTGAGAGGAAGGGGAAAACCCTTTTTATATTCTATGTAGTTGTTGGAACCCCTAGGTGATTTGGGCTAGGTTCTTTTCTTAGGTTGTGACCCATATTGTATAGAAGGGTCAAATTTTATGTGTTTCTAGAGTCTAGGCCATGTTCTTAGAGTCAACAGATCAAAGGACCAACCTACAACACTGCCAAAGACTCAAGACTTAGAGAAATCAAGAATTAGAAAAAGAAATCTACATTCGTCGATCTCAGGTCGACGATAGTCGTGCTCAGCTCGACTAACTCAGAGTTAAAATCTCTGAGCTGAGCTCGACGAACTCCGTTCTCAGATCGACTAACTCTTCAACACTCAGCGCCATAATTCAATCAAAGCTTAGGCTGACTCATAGACAAAGTACACTCGACGCCAGATGTGTTATTCACTCAACGTCGACAGATTGACCAAGTTCTTAGGTCAACTAACTTCACAGTCTCAGGTCGACGAACATAGAGCGCAGAATTAGTCAGTTTATGCACAGCAGTTGATTCACAGAGCTCAGGTCGATGAAAGCTGATCTCAGTTCGACGAAGGCTGATCAGAGGTCGACGAAATCTCAGTTCGACGAAAGTTGATTAGAGGTCAACGAAAGCTGATCTCAGGTCGACGAAAACTAGCCGTTACTGGCAGCATTGATTGATAACATCCTCCATGGAATTAATTGCTTATATCTCGGGACAGACATAGAATAGAATAATTGACAGCATTCTTGCCGTTTTTCGTTCCAAAGATTTCGGCTGAACATTTATTGTAGAGTTTTTTTTGAATTCGACGAAGTTGCCGTTATCTGATACATATCTCCCTGCCAAGAAAACAACAAGATACAGAAGAGCAGAGATTGATCATCAACTAGAGTCACAACAAAGAAAACATCTGAAAGTGCAGTGAAATACATCTCTCAGAAAATTGACTGCTCTCAAGAGAAGAAGAAAGAACAACCATCACCATCAAGAGTCTTTCTTTCTCTCCCTCTTTGTTTTCAGGGATCTCAAGTGACAGTAACATTCAAATCAGTCAAGGATCTCTGAAAAGCTAAAGGCCTACTCACCCTTTTACAAAGCTTCCTCTCCTGAACCATTCAAGATGTCAGGGGGAGCCTTGTCATCAACAACTCAGAATTTACATAGTCTTCTCACTGTGTTTTGAGAAAAGAAGACTTTCATCAAACTCTCATCCCACCTCTGTACAAGGTTTTAATTCCCTTCAAAATTATTCTGGTTGCAAGTCTCCTTCCAAAAGACTTGGGTTGGTTTTTGAGCACCTGATCAAAAGCTCATTGGTGGCAGTCACCTGATCAAAACCTGTAGTGGATTCCTACCTAGGGTGGTAGAAGAGTGGATGTACCCAAGTTTGGGGAACCACTATAAAATTCTTGTGTTGTATGTGTGTCTGTGATCTTCTCTTGTGCTTGTGCTGTTATATAATGTTTGTTGTGTAGCTTAGTTACTTTTCTCTAGTTCACTTGCTGCACTTGTACACTTACCTTTTATTTCAGCAAAAGGGAAAAGTTTTCAAAAACTCTATTCACCCCCCCCCCCCTCTAGAGTTATTCAGAGCTTACCCTATCTTTCAGCAGTAATCAGCCTTTGAATTTTGAATAGAATCCTTGAATTACAGCTCAGAATCTGGAGGTTGAAACGGCTGGAAATTGTCTTTAATGTGTTTCCTCAACTCTCCCAGTAAATAAGTCATGTAATTAACTCTGTGAAGATCATAATTAATGTTATCAAGAAACGGCTATATTCTTGAAAATATGAGCATTAATTATCAGAGAATTACTGCCTTAGAACAATACAAATCGAAGTCAAAATATGACAAACTGATGCTGAAAGAAATTTGTCGAACTCAGGACAGATTTCGTCGACCTGAACTCCAAGTTCGTCAACTATAGATTGCTCGCTTTCCCATTCAAAGCCTGGGTAGCGTCTTACCATAAGGAACGTCTGCAAGTATTCGTCAACTGAATGCACTCCCTGCACCATAACCATGCTAATCTGCTGCCCTAATGGACCTCCAAATGCACTTTGCTCCAACATACCGCCCGGTGTTGGGGCCATCTCAGGGACAGAGGGTTGCACATTTCTCCCATTTTGTGCATTGGTCACAGCGAACACCGCTTCAACCACTCTTCTTATGGCTTCAAAAGAAGTAGGGGGTCTCAGGCACGTCGCTTGGTGCAGTACTCTGCTCAGCAAACGTGTGTTCAGACTGTCACGCTCCACTTCCGGACACCTATAGTCATACAAAACACCGATAAGTGCCCGAACAAAATTGCAAAAAGCAATTATAGAAACACGCAGGTTCCCCAATCATGTGTATTTTCATTCCTAAGTGAAAATTCATGGGTTCTTTTCATGTTATAACGATGACGCACACACATGTGCTCACCACCCCTTAAAGTGAATTCGTTCATGAATTCATTTAAGCATGACTGAAACCGGTAGTCTGATACCAATTTGTAACACCCCTATCCGTCACATAGCATATAGCAGTAGGTCCGGCCGGGGCCCGACGCCATATACTACGGACAGACCGGTTGGTTACTCATTGAAACCAATCGAACAATCACAATGCCCTACACAAAGCATCTAGCGGAAGTAAATTATTAAGGTTGCAAAGAATAAAGAACCCTGCCATGCACAAATGTCCACTACTCAAACCAAAAAGGAATGTTTAATACACAAATAGAAATGGCCTTATGGCCTTACAAGAGTTTGTTTTATAAAAGTGTCTTCCAAACCTCGGCATGCAGGCCGGTCACGCATGAGTACATAAGGAAAACACTCAAAAATTGGCCTTCGAGGGCCGACACAGCAACTTGGGCTTTAGCCCGCTATTTAGCACTCGGCTCCGCAGCACCTGCAAGCAACAATCCACCGCACGGTGGTAAACAAAATAACGGTCAGCTAAAGCTGACCAAATTATAACGATTCCGCCCCCAGTCCGGGGCGGCAAAGCTCCTTCCCTGCACTTGTTAGCAAAACAAGCAATATAGCAAAGAAACATCACATCACAGCTGCACGCACACAAGGTCGTACACCTCGTGCTCTCAGGGCACTTACTCGACGAAGCCAGTCCGAACCCCATCCGGTCCTTGACTCCACCACAACCCCAAAGGGCGGCAACCACGTGAGCATTTAGTCCTTTCAGCCGTAGCCTAGACTCGATCTCCAAACCTCGGCAAGTCCCACGTAAAACTTTAGGTCGCTTTAACCAAGCAGATAGAGCGGGTAGGGGTCCACCAGCCTGTTGCTCAGCCCGCCATTGCCATTTGTCCTTTGACGCGGGCTAAGCTTCCCCAGTCCCAACTTATCGATCAAACACGGTACATAGCCCCGCTACGTACCCGGTTGTCTCCCAGGCCACAAATATGACAGAAATGCGTTTTCGTCCAGATTTCCGGGTGTACCTTGGGGTTAATCCCCAAGATTCCCTGATGCATTCTATCGCATAGCAACCCAAAAATAATCACAACGCTTGGAGTCTTCTCTGGCTAACAATGCATAACAAATCATCACAGATCCAGACCAACATGTCCGGGAAGGCTTCACACATCATGCCTATGTCCGTACTACGATTCCGGACTCTAACAAGGGAGACTTTACATATCTACCCCAAGAAATACCTCAATCTCACTGCACACTCGTGGGAGAGGGGTTTTCCCATACAAAGGAAGAAGAGCTTCACATGCTCAAGATGAGAATCGTTACCCTAGCATTTCTCCTCGGCGCCATGATGATCTAGCCGGATGGAAAGCACCGTATCGGCCTCGCCTTCGCGGATCCGGACTCGGATCGCGATTTGGAGCTCCGAAGCTCCGTCGTTGACCGGATCTTGGCCTTCTTCATCCTCCTTGCTCTCCCTTCTCTCTAGGTTTTAGAAAGAGAAGGCTTAGAAGAAAATAAGGGTTTCAAACCCTATTCCCCGGATATAACATACCAGCAACAGCCCTGAGCCGTCGGATCCCAAATCAAGAAATTGAACAGCTGCGATTTAGCCCAAAATTACAAAATCTGGGCCGAACACGGGTTGCAACACGGCCGTGCGCATGGCCGTGTCACTCATTCGCCGTCACTCCAGCAACTCGACCAGTACACGGTCTGTGACACGGCCTCTGACATGCCCGTGTCATATGTGACACGGCCGTGTCAGGACCCGTGTCACGCCCCGTGTGCAACACCAGAAACCTTCCGAGAATGACACGGCCGGTGACACGGCCTCCGACACGCCCGTGTCACATGTGACACGCCCGTGTTTGTGCCCGTGTCACGACCCGTGCGTTCAAACCAGAATTCTCCCGAGAACGACACGCCCTGGGACACGCCCATGTCCCAGGCCGTGTGCCTACACCCGCCGATCGCCGAAACGTCGACCACGAGGCCCGAGGTCGAACACGCCCGTGACACGCCCATGTCACGCTCGTGTCACGCTCGTGTCACGCCCGTGTCACTCCCGTGTCACCTGCTCCAAATCCCAGACTTGGCTTAAAACGTCACCCGTCGCTCTTTTGAGTTTCGGGGTGTTACAACTCTCCCCCTCTTAAAATAATTTCGCCCACGAAATTACTAAAGAAAAGAAAACGGAAAACTTTAAGCGGTACCTGAGCGGAATAGCTCTGTGTACTCTTCCGGCATAGTCTGCTCCCTTCCCCAAGCAAGCTCTCCCCGACCGTAATTGTCCTACCGGACCTCGACCAACCTGAACCCCTTGAGACGAAGTCGCTTGACTTCAAGGTCTTCAATACGAACGGGCTTGACACTAGTCGTCAACCCTTCGTCCACTGCTACTTGATCGCCCGTGATCAAGTTCGAAGGCTCTTGCGCCGCCTTCCGCAACACTGCTATGAGGGTTGCATTGCGTAGACTACTCAACTCCACTGATAGTCTTAGGCAATAAGCCACCTCACCAATCCGCTCCAGAAATCTCAAGTGGTCCAAGGTATATCGGGCTCAGCTTCTCCAAGCGTCGCTCCCGTGAACCACTCTTGAACGGCTATAACTTCCAATACGCCAACCGATATCTCCACATTCCGATGCGTGGCGTTAAAGTATTTAGCTTGCCTATCTTGAGCGATCAGCAAACGCTCTCGTATGGTTCGCACCAAAGGGGTAGCGTTTACCACCTCTTGCTTTAAGTACAACTTCGCGTCACCCGTTTCTAACCATGACAACGGCGTACGACACTTCCTACCATACTGGGCCTCGAAGGGCGCCACTTGAATACTCGTCTGGCAGCTGATTGTTGTACGCAAACTCCACCAAATACAGGTGGTCTTCCCAAAGCTTCCCGAAGTCTAGAACACACATGCAGAGCATGTCTTCCATAGTTCTGTTAACTCTCTTGGTCTTCCCATCCGTCTGCGGATGGAAAACTGTACTAAACTACACTTTGTCCCCAGCATTTGCTGCTTCAAGCTCCGATCATTGGATGTAAAATGCCCATCTCGATCGCTCACGATGTTACGGGGCACACCGTGCGGTCTAACTATGTTATCCATAAACATCTTTGCCAGTTACACCACCGGATCATCCTTCCTATGCAGAACGAAGTGCGACAATTTTGTTAACCGGTCTACGATCACCCAGATGACATCGTTTCCTTTACCTTGGCAATCCATGCACAAAGTCCATCGATATGTCGTCGAACTTCCATTCCGGAATAGGCAAGTATTTCAAGAATCCTACCGGCTTTTGGCACTCCGCCTTTACCAAGGCGCACGTCTGACACTTAGCCACAAACAGTGCCACGTCCTTCTTAAGCACTGGCCACCAAAACAGCTTCTTTGGGTCCCGGTACATCTTCGTGCTCCCTGGGTGGATTGAGTACTTGGTATTATGAGCCTTGTACATCAACTCCGCCCGTAGATTTCCCCCGCTTGGGACGCACAAACGATGGTCCTTCCTTAACAGCCCATCCTCAACTGAAAACTTGGAATTTGACCCATCCAACGCTGCATCCATAAGCTCCTTCATGGTGCCATCCAACTCCAATGCCTGTCGAACGCGATCAGCCAGGTCATACTGGACTTCCGACCAGTTCAATAACGCTTCGACACTAGTCTGCTTGTCAACACAAGAGATAGTTAATGTCTCCAACTCCCGGGTAAGTCTCTCAACATGAGCCGACAACCAGTTGGCTTGGGCGGGAGCCCTGCGACTCAACGCATCCGCAACTGCATTTCCCTACCTCGAGCACAAAATAAATTTCGAACACATGGTCCCCCAGGAACTCCATCCATTTCCGATGCCATAAGTTTAGATCCTGTTGGAACACCCTATTACTAATTTGGGCAAGGATCACTATGTATTTAGGATATCTGTTTGACCTAGTTGTATAGTTGAAAAGGTCAAGTTAGAATGTGTCTAGGGCTTAGAACTTAGGTTTGAAGCTGCCCCCAGGACCATTCAAGATCAGGAATCCAAGCTGAGACAAATGTTAAAAATAGTCGAGCTCAGGTCGACTATCGTCGAGCTTCAGTCCGACGATCGTCGAGCTTGGATCAGCGCCCGGCCTTCAGCTATTTCTTTGTCGTCAAGCTTAGATCGACGCTTTGTCGTCAAGCTTAGATCGACGCTCTGTTGCTGAGCTTAGATCGATGCTTTGTCGTCAAGCTTAGATCGACGCTTTGTCGTCAAGCTTAGGTCGACGCTCTGTTGCTGAGCTTAGATCGACGCTTTGTCGTCAAGCTTAGATCGACGCTCTGTTGCTGAGCTTAGATCGACGCTTTGTCGTCAAGCTTAGGTCGACTATTTCTGTCTAAGAGAAGGTCGATGATTTCTGCCAAGCTCAAGATCGACTATTTCTGATTTAACAAGGTCGACGATTTCTGCCTTAGCCAGGTCGACGTTTTCTGTTGAAGCTAAGGTCGACGATTTATGTCCAAATCAGGTCGACGCTTTCTGTCTGTTGCTTATCTCCATTTTCTCCGAGCTCAGATCGACTATTTCTGTTCCAGTTCTATTTCATTAACTCTGAGCTCTGGTCGACCATAGTCGATCTCCGATCGACTATTTCTTGATGAGGTCGACGTTTTCTGCTATCAAGTCAATATCAGTTATGGAATTATTTCAAATTCTTTCAGAGTTAATTGCTGCATTAATGGCAAAAGATTTCCTAGCCGTTTCAAGCTATCTGATGCAATGTCAAGGAAGGTAAAAATGGAATATTGTTAATGGACTTTCCCTAGAGACAAATGATGTTTTTGGAAATCATTCAAGACTGTTTATTCGGCCATTCAAGTCAAGAATTCATTATTATTCTCTCAGTTCTTTTGGAGATTATTGAGCTGAAGAAAAGAGAGAAACAAGAAGACAGATCATTCAACACCAACACCAAGAGACACAAGAATTGCATTACAGAAGAAGAAGAAGAACAAAAAATTCTCTAATCAAGTTTTCATCTTCTATGACTAAAAGATCTGCTTCAAGTGCTAAAAGGCTTCATCATTCAAGTCTCCAGACAACTCACATTTCAGCCTTGCTGAAATCATCATTTGCTGGAGAAGTCTCATTGAAGGCCTATCACCCTGTGCAAAGCTTCTACTCCTGAACCTACTGCTAATCTCAGGGGGAGCTTTGACATCTTCATCAAATCCACTTGTGCTTCTCTCATTTGATTTGAGAACAGAGAAGACAACATCAACCTCTTTACTTTTTACTTTCCTGCTGTAAAAGGGTTATCAAGACTCCCTTCAAAAGTTTTGAGTGTGGTTCTGAGAGCCTTGTCAAAACTCAGTGGTGGCAAGACACCTAATCAAAAAATCTAGTTTTGATTTTTGAGCACCTTATCAAAAGCTCTTTGGTATCAGGACACCTGATCAACTCTTCCTGAGTGGATTCCTACCAAGGGTGGTAGAAGAGTGGATGTACCCAAGTTATTGGGGAACCACTATAGCTCCTTGTGTCGCCTGGTTTGCTGTGTGTTTATCTTTGCTTTGTGCTGTGTGTTTCTTTAGTTTTTATTTTATCTTTGTTTCATAGCAAGCACATATACACTTAAATATAAATTAAATCTTAATCTGCCTTATTTCTTTTAAACTGAAAATTATTTTAAAATACTCTATTCACCCCCCCCCCCTCTAGAGTGAAGGTAGATCTCTCTTCCGCACTTTCAATTGGTATCAGATGGAGGTTGGTTGTCCAACAACTAAATCTTCACTAGATTGGTTGTACAGGCTAACACCTGAACCAAAAGATCTCTGAAAAAGATCAACCTTCTATAGAGGCTTGTTATTAGTTGTATTATATTTATTTTTATATAAAACCATGACACAGAATAAAGACTATGCTAGCACCAGACCACCAGTGTGCAATCTTTCAAAGTTTGCACTCTGGAAGGCAAGGATTAAATTATACATGAATTCTATTGACGAAGATATTTTTAATTCTGTTTTGACAGTTTGTCCAAGTCCACCAGCAAGCTCAAGTACAAATGCTGTTTCACCTTCTTCTAGAATAGATGCAGATATAAAGAAGTGGAAGACTGCAGATGCCAAGGCTATGAACATCTTAGCCCAGACAATGTCTGATGAGATTTTTCAGAAGGTAGCTGAATGCAATTCAGCTAAGGAAATTTGGGACAAACTTTCAGATATTGTCTCAGGATCTGCTGACGAAAGAAAAGACAGAAGATCTAACCTCATAACCCAATATGAGAATTTTAAGAAAGGAGAGACTGAGTCAGTAGCAGATATGTACAACAGATTGAGTCTGATTGTCAATGAGTTAAAGACCTTGGATAAAGACATCTCATTGACTGAGCTTAATGACAAGATCCTAATGTGCTTCCCCAGCACTTGGGATTCAAGATCTGGCCAATTAAAGATGCCAGAAGTCTAAGTGAAATTACTACTGAAGCTCTCCTAGGCAAGCTCAAATCTTATGAGTTGCTCATCAGAAACAGAGAAGAAGAACAAAAGGCTGCCTCACCAGCCATAAAGAAATAGAAGTCAATAGCCTTCAAAGCTATTGAGGACCTGCCTGAAGAAAAGCTCACTGGCAATGAGGAATTGGTCAGTCTATTGGCCAAAAGATTCTACAAACTGGCCAGGAAAGACTTCAGAAAAAGACCATACAAAGAACATGATAAGTCAAGGTATGATAAGACAAATAACAACAAAGAAATTATTTGCTTTGGCTGCAGGAAACCAGGCCACATTGTGCCTGATTGTCCAGAAAACAAGAATAAGGACAAAAAGGATGGAAGAGAAAGAAGAAAAGAGAAAGATTACAAGAAGAATAGCTCAGACAAAGCCTCCTCCAGCAAGAACAAGAACACAAGGAAAGGATTTGTTGCTGAGACATGGAGTGAAACTGAAGATGATTCTGAAACTTCATCCAGCTCCAGTGATGATGAGGATGATGCTGATGAAAAGGAATTCTGCATGATGGCTATCAATGCCTCTCAGCAAAACTCAAATGCAGAACCAGAATCTGATTCAGAAGCTGAAGCTGAAACTGGAGCCAAAGAGGACCAGGTAATTAATTCTTTTGATTTCAATTCTGAGGACTTTAAAATTGAATTTAAGACATTGTGTTTAGATTTACTAGAATCTGAGAAAGAGATAATCTCTCTCAAAAATCAATTATCTGAATACAGTGTCCTAAACTCAAATAACCTCAAACTCTCTGAGGAATTAGAATGTTGTAGGGAGGAGATAGCTTCACTAAAAAGTGAACTGTCAAAAGCCAAAAAGTTTGAAGAATCCCTCAATGGGAGAAGTATCAGACTGATGGACATCACAAGCACAGTGAACTCTAGACTTAATAGTACACTGGGCTTGGGTGCTTCATCCAGCCAACCTATAATATTAACAACTCCAATCAAATTTGTCTCTGACAAAGGGAAGAGAGTAGTAGAGGTAGCTAGGAAGAATGCTGATCTGCTAAAGAAAATCATGGTTCAGCAGAAAGTGTCGAGCAGAGGTCGACGAGCTTCGAACAAAGCTCGACGACATAAGGCTGAAACGTCGAACTCAGCTCAACGCTTTCTGGACTGTGAAGTTCAGCACTGGCGATCTTCAAACAGAGCTCGACGATCCTACCTAGGAACGTCGACCTCAGCTCGATGATCTCCGAACAGAGCTCAGAGCCATGAACATGCTTTCAGAAGCAAATCTAAATTAAATCCTAGAAGTCCTGCATCCCAATATTTCAACCCTTATACTGAATGGATAGTACCTCCTAGGAGATATCATCCTGAGGGTTATAAGAGTCAACCTGGGATGTCTTTCATTTCAGATTTTGAAGGCTATCAACCTAGGCCCAAGGTAAACTGGGTCAAAAACAAATAAAATATTTATGTGCAGGTGAAGACCTATCCAGTATCTAACCAACAATGGTATCTAGATAGTGGGTGCTCAAAGCGCATGACAGGGAACAGGGAGAACCTATCATCCTTCATAACCAAACTTGGACCAAAAGTGATTTTTGGTGATTCAAATTTTGTCCAAACCAAAGGATATAGTGCTGTTCAGATAGCCTCAGTCACTTTCAAGAAAGTGGCATATGTTGAAGGACTGAAGCACAACCTGATAAGCATCAGTCAGCTATGTGATGAAGGATATAAAGTGACCTTCAACAAATCCCTGTGCAAGATCAAGTCAGAAAATAACACAACTGTGTTAACAGGTAAAAGGAAAGGTAACATCTATCTAGTAAATTTTCTTTCAGCCCATACAGACATTTGTTTATTCAATTCAGTATGCAAGCCAAATGATTTATGGCATAAAAGATTAGGACATTTAAACCTTAGAACCATTGCTAGGCTCTCCAAGGACAACCTTGTTAGAGGACTACCTTCTGGCCCCTATAGAAAGGAAGGACTCTGCAGGGCTTGTCAATTAGGCAAGCAAACTAAAAATAGCTTTAAGTCACTTAATAAGAGTGATTCACCTAGGATTTTGTATCTGTTACACATGGACCTTTTTGGACCCATTACAGTACAAAGCTTGGGAGGTAAATCTTATGCTTTAGTGATTGTAGATGACTTCTCTAGATTCACTTGGGTATTCTTTCTGAGGAAGAAGTCTGATAACTTTAAGTGTTTAACAGAGTTTCTCAAATGCATACAGATTGAGTTCAACACTCACATTGCCCTGATCAGAAGTGATCATGGGACAGAGTTTGATTCTCTTCTTATGCAAGAGTTCTGTCAAAGTGAAGGGATCAGGCACACTTTCTTAGCTCCTAGAACTCCTCAACAAAATGGGGTAGCTGAAAGGAAAAATAGAACCCTAATTGAATCTGCTACTACATTGTTGACAGTTGCTCACCTACCTCTATCCTTTTGGGCTGAGGCAGTGAACACCTCCAACTATGTGTTGAATAGAAGTTTAATACATAAACTGAAGGGTAAGACTCCCTATGAATTGCTCAAAGGAAAGAAACCTAAAGTAGATTATTTTAAAATTTTTGGTTGTACTTGTTATATTCATAATAATGACAAGAAGTATTTAGCAAAATTCCAAGCTAAAGCTGATGAAGGAGTGTTTCTGGGATACTCCATGATCAGCAAGGCTTATAGGTAGGCCTGAAATTTAAAAACCGAAACCGCAAAAAACCGCAAAACCGCACCGCACCGCACCGTTTTCGAACCGCACCGAACGGTGCGGTTGTGGTGCGGTTTTGGTTATTGGAAAACCGACGTGTTTGCGGTGCGGTGCGGTTTTTGTCTTGTCAAAACCGCATACACCGCACCGCACCGCATTCTTTACAATTTTATATATAAATATCTTAAAAATATTTTATTTATCATTTATTTTATTTTTATATCTACATTACTTCTACATTACTTAAAACAAATTCAATCCTCAAATACACCAAATGTCAACTTAACTAAATAAATAAATAAATAGGAAAAAAATAACTAAAAATTCCTCATCTTTTAAAATCCCACTGACTTATCACTTATCAGTTATCTCTGAAGAGGCACGATTCATCGGCCATCGCTCTGACGCTCTCCCAGAAGGCCAGAACCCTAACCTCTCCTTCGCAGTTCGCACACTCACGACTCATCGCTCGCCATCTCCGCCTCCCCGACTCCGCTCCCTGACACGGCGACACTCTACCGCTGAAGCCAAGCGACGTCGACCGCCTCCCCGGCTCCTCATTCTCATCGACGACCTCCGCCGCCTCGACTTCTCCGTAAGATTTCCCCCCTAACTCATCCCGCTCAACCCCGACTTCACCGTAAGATTTTCCCCTGTTTTTGTTTTTACTCTTTCTTACATGTAGAGTTGGATGGCATGAGTGCTGGGTTCTGGATCCGCAAGTGTGAAGTGATTAGGGCTAGTATTGTGGGGCTGGGTGTGGGAGTTCCAGGACAAATGAGGATGCTGGAGCCTGGAAGGGATGGATTGTGGGTTCTAGGGGGAGAAAACAGAGTTTCATTGAGCTTTTCTTGGGATGAATGGGCTGTAGAAATTGGGCTTTTTCTGGGATAAAAAGGTAGCATCACTTAGGTTTTTCCTGGCTGGGAAAAGGAGGCAGCTACAATGGACAAAAGGGCAGTGATGGTGGACAAAAGAGACAGCGTTAGTGTGCCTTTCCTGGGTGAAAACAACAGCTGTTTTTCGGTGAGGGAAAGAGGAAATTTTGGTCTTCTTCGACGTGCGATGATGGTGCATGCTATTAATTTTTTTTGCTAGATTTTATGATATTTTAGGGCTGAGAAATTGAGATTGTGCATGTTTGTTGGTTCAATTAAATCCATATCTTTTCTTCTTTTTTGATCATAGTGCTCTTCAAATTTTTACTTGTATCAATTTTAGGATCAAAATGTATAAATTTTTTCAATTTAATAGGATGCTTACTTCAAAGAGTGACAAAGGGCAAGTGTCCAAAGGAAAAGAACGTGTGTTTGTCAAAGCGATAGAGAAAATTGACACAAAAATGTTCATGAGGGAGAGAAAAAGGAGGATCTTTGTGGTGCTTCAAAAAAACAAAAAGTTGAGGAGCGTGAAGGTGGGAAAGTTAAATCTGCAGTGTGGGAATGGTTCGATAAAATTAAAGATTCAGAAGGAAGAGAGAAAGCTAAATGTAAACATTGTTCGAAAGTGTATGCATCAGATCCTAGGAAAAATGGTACTAGTGCTTTGAGAGCACATATGTTAACGTTATGTCGTTTCCGAAAGGTAGATAGCAATCAAAAAATGTTATCTTTTACGGAGAAGAAAGAGGATGGTATTGTTGTTGGGTCATTAAAAGCCATTAAGTTTGACGACGAGCAGTGTCGAAAAGCTTTGGCAAAAATGGTTGTTGTTGACGAATTGCCATTTAGATTTGTAGAAAGTGAAGGATTTCGAAACTATTCTAAACAATTAGAACCAAGATTCAATGTTCCTTCTCGAATCACAATTGCTAAATATTGCACAAATATTTATACCGAAGAGAAAAAAAAACTAAAGAAAGATCTAAAGTTAGAGAGGATTTGTCTAACAACCGATACATGGACATCGACTCAAAGATATGGTTATATGTGTCTCACCGGACATTGGATAGACAAAGAATGGAGATTACAAAAACGAATTCTTAATTTCGTTAATATCATTGATCACACGGGAGAGGGACTGGGAAATGAAATTATGAATTGTTTGTCTTCATGGGAGATAAAAAAAATCTTCACAATTACCATGGATAATGCATCTGCTAATGATGTGGTGGCAAAACATATAACCAAAAAAAGTATTGGATGGAGAAGTACCATTCTTGGACATGAATTTTTACATGTTAGGTGTTCTGCTCATATTTTAAATTTAATTGTGAAAGAGGGATTGTCTGAATATAATGAATCAATTGAAAAGATTCGGTTGGCAGTTAAATATGTGAAGGGGTCTTCTCAACGACTTGAGCAATTTAAGAAATGTGTTGCAAATGCAGAGATAGAGTGTAAAACATTGTTATGCCTTGATGTTGACACTAGATGGAATTCAACCTATTTGATGTTAGAAACAGCGGTAAAATTTGAGAGGGCATTCAAAGGATTAGAGGATGCAACTTCATATTCTAGTTACTTTCCTAATGGACCTCCTACTCCATTAGATTGGAAGAATGCTAGCCTTTTTGTAAAGCTCCTCAAATTATTTTACAGTGTTACTTTGGAGGTATCTGGTTCTAAATATCCGACTTCACATCTATTCTTTCAAAATATTTCAATGATGGAGCATGCTATTAATTCAATGTGTGACAGCACTGATCTGGCAATGAGTAGTGTTGCTAACCGTATGAAGACTAAATTTGATAAGTATTGGGGCAGTTTAGAAAAAAGTAATGTATTATTATATGTTGCTTTTGTGTTGGATCCTCAGTGTAAGATTAAAAGTTTGACCAAGTGTTTGAATGCAATCCATGATGCTATAAAAACAATGATTATTGTTCAGTTGACTGAAAGCACACTCACTCGCTTATATGATCATTATAGTGCAAATTTCAACCATAATGTTAGTCAAACTTATGTTGGTCAATCATCAAGCTCTGCACAGTGTATGGACGTAGATGTTGAGTTTAGCTTTTTGGAGTACAAAAAAAAAATGTGGTTGGATGATTCTGATGAAGAAGAACCCAAAATTTATGCATCTGAGTTGACATTATATTTAAAGGAAGATACACTAAAAATGCAACTCAACTTTGACATATTGAATTGGTGGAAAGTGAACTCAACAAGATTTCCAATACTATCTGAAATTGCGAGAGATGTCTTGGCGATACCAATTTCAACTGTGGCCTCTGAATCAGCATTTAGTACCGGTGGCAGAATACTAGATCCATTTAGAAGCTCACTAGCACCAAAAACTGTTGAAGCTCTTGTATGTTGTCGTGATTGGTTGCGTTGCAAGACAAGTCTCAATGAGATAGAAGAAATGATGATCGATACTGAGAAATATGAAGAACTTGACAAAGGTAAACCTATTTTTTCTATTTATTATTTGCATATTACATTCTAAATTAACATCTTTTAATTTAACATCTTTATTATTTTTTCTTGTATGTTGTCTTTTTTTAGAGTTAGAAAAGGAAATACGGGATAGTCCAGATAATCTTGAAGAGGTAGATGTTGTACTATGAGGACTCCGAAAGTATTCACGGAAGGAGAACAACTGTTTGGGAACTCGAAAAAGGTATATTTATCAGTTATGTTTGTTTACATTCTAAAGAGTGGACAATAATGTCTCTTGGTCAACTCTTTTAATTGCTTTATGACTGATCATTTTAGCTAATGTGTCACAAGGTTTTGCGAACTAGATAAAATCATTGTCTCTCATTTCTTAGTAGTGTGAATACACTACTTCTTTCTTTTAATCCAGCAGAGTTGTATCAAAATTTGATTTTCAAACACATTTACTGATGGCTTGTAGAATAACACTGGCTACTTTTCCTTAAACATCATAGTGAATTTCAAAATGCTTTCAAAAAAATTGCAAACACAACTTGATAATTTCATTTGTACCATTCGATATCATAATGCTCGTGAAAGGATTTCAAATGATTTTCAAATTTGTTATCATTTTTATTACTCCGTTTTCAGTTGTTTTTATTCACGAGACATTTTCAGATGCTTCGTCTCATCCTGAGTGTTGCATGTTATTGTTGAGGAAACGAAAGTGTAGAATTTGAATGGCACGTGAGCCTTGGTTCTTCTTTTCGAAACTCCATCGATGGTAGTAGTTGGGTCTATTCAAACAAATGCTTCCCTTATGGAGCAATTGACAGGTTGAAGGCTTGTTTTGTGAAAAAAGAGTACACTCAGGTGTCTGTTTTTTATTACATCAATGTTTAACTCATGTCAATATTTAGGTTGAGTCTTGCTGCTATCCATGATTGGTCACTTCAACAATTTAAAATCAATAATGTTTTATTTCATCTGGACCTGGAGGATGAAGTTTGCATGTAACAACCCCTGGTTTTGTTGCACTTGGGAAGTAACGGTAGGTCTATAGACTAAATAATACTTTATATGCTCTAAAGCAATCACTATAAGTCTGGTTTAGCAGAGGTAGTTGATCTTTCTATGATTTGACATAATGAGAAGTAGTTCCAACCAATTTATTTTCCATGAAAAATCTAAGTTAAAACAACATTATTAATATATATATGTTGATGATATTATTATCAGTGATAATAATAAAGTGTCTTTAATTGACTCAGGAAACACCTTCATCAATATTAATAAAGTGTCTTTAATTGACTCAGGAAACACCTTCATCAATATTTTAGACCAAGGATCAAAGATATTTGAAATGTAACATACGAATAGAGCAAAGAGAGAGATTTTCATCTCTCTAAGTATATTTTGGACAGCTTGGAGGATGCTAGTATAATTGGTTCAAAATCACTTGACACACTCATGGATCCCATACTCGAGTCCATACCTAGATACGTGGGAGGACCCACCTTCGGACACACCCGACTAAATGTGCAAAAACCGAAACCGCACCGCAAAAACCAACTCCAAACCGCACCAATGTCAAACCGCACCGCACGGTTCGGATGTGGTGCGGTTTTGTAAAGTCCAAAACCGACTCTCTTCGGTGCGGTTGCGGTTTGGGCTCAAACCGCACCAAACCGCACCAGTTTCAGCCCTACTTATAGGGTATATAATAAATCTTCTTGTAAAATTGAAGAATCTGTTCATGTTACTTTTGATGAGACTAACATGTGTTATAAGGAGAAGTCTACTTCTACCATAGAACCCTTGCAGGTACACTCTATTTCAGAAAGTATGGACAGATTACAGGTTAAAGAAGAGGATACAGCCACTCAACCTATTCAGCAAAAGAATGAGAGCAGTGATGATGAAGAAGAAGTTCAACCTCTTGAAGAAAATCATCCTGAAGAGCCAGTTGTTATTCCACAAGAGGAAACAACAACACAGGTTGGTGAACAATCAACATCCCCTGTTGATCTAGTAACAACAAGAGATCATCCAATCTCCCAAGTGATTGGAGACATCTCAACTGGTGTGCAAACCCGAAATCAGGTCAACCAGAACCTGATGCACACTTGTTTTTTATCTCAAGTTGAGCCTCAATCCATTCAAGATGCAGAGCAAGATCCACACTGGATCATTGCAATGCAAGAGGAGTTGCATCAATTTGAAAGAAATAAAGTTTGGGAACTAGTGCCTAAGCCAAAGGATCACTCCATTGTTGGAACAAAGTGGGTGTTCAGAAACAAGCTGGATGATCAAGGAGTTATTGTCAGAAACAAGGCAATGCTAGTTGCTCAAGGCTACTCTCAACAAGAAGGAATAGACTATGACCAGACCTTTGCACCAGTTGCAAGGTTAGAGGCCATTAGAATATTCCTAGCTTATGCTGCTCACAAGGGATTCAAGGTCTATCAGATGGATGTGAAGAGTACTTTTCTCAATGGAGACATCAAAGAGGAAGTCTATGTTAGACAACCTCCAGGTTTTATCTCTTCAACTTATCCTGATCATGTTTTCAAATTGCATAAAGCATTATATGGTCTCAAGCAAGCTCCTAGAGCATGATATGAGACCCTAGCATGCTTTCTTCTGGAAAATGATTTTATAAGGGGTAGAGTAGACCAAACTCTTTTTATTAGAACCCATAAGTCTCATACCCTACTAGTACAAATTTATGTAGATGATATCATATTTGGATCTACTGATTCAAATTTGTGCAGAAGGTTTTCCAACCTGATGCATTCCAAATTTGAAATGAGTAGCATGGGTGAGCTCTCCTTCTTCTTAGGATTGCAAGTAAAACAACATGCCGAAGGCATATTTATTTCCCAAACCAAGTATGCTAAAGAATTGGTTAAGAAATTTGGTATGTCTGAGGCATCCTGTATGAAAACACCCATGCCTACCAATGCTGTATTGGATGCTGATGAGCATGGCAAACATGTTGATCAGACAACATATAGAGCAATGATTGGCTCTCTATTGTACCTTACAGCTAGTAGACCAGATATAATGTTTGCTACATGCATATGTGCTAGATTCCAAGTAAGCCCTAGAGAGTCACATCTAACTCTAGTTAAAAGGATTCTTAGATATGTAAAAAGTTGTCCAAATCTAGGACTCTGGTATCCAAAAGACTCAGGATTTGAATTAACTGGATTTTCAGATGCTGATTATGCTGGATGCAGGGTAGACAGGAAAAGCACTAGTGGAACTTGTCAGTTCCTTGGTGACAGACTTGTCTCCTGGTTTCGTAAGAAGCAAACATCTGTGTCAACCTCAACTGCTGAAGCTGAATATATGGCTGCAGGCAGTTGCTGTTCACAAATATTGTGGATACAAAATCAGCTCATAGACTATGGCTACAACTTAGAGAAGTCTAAAATTTTTTGTGATAATACTAGTGCTATCTCTATAGCACAAAATCCAGTCCTCCATAATAGGACAAAACATATAGAGATTAGGCATCACTTCTTAAGGGATAATGTAGAGAAAAATAAAATTGAACTTCAATATATCCCAACTGATTTGCAAATGGGAGATATTTTCACCAAACCATTGGATGAAAAGAAGCATACCTTCTTCCTGAATCAGTTAGGAATGCTAGATGGAGGAAGTTTAAATTAAATCCCAAGATTTCAAAAGCTAAAAACAGACCAAAACTAGGCTAAAAAATTATATTTTCTAGTGTATGTAGGCTAGATTTTGTCTTTGAACTGCGCTCGATGTTTTTCCAAATAACGTCGAACGGAGCTCGATGCTTTTCCCTAAAGCGTCGACCGGAGTTCAACGTTGTCCAAAAACGTTGACCGGAGTTCATCGCTTTCAGATAGCGCGTCTATCTATCTTCTGATTAGTCGCCGTCGAGCTGAGCTCGACGCTATTTAATAGCGTTGAACTTAGTTCAACGTCATTGAAGAATCTTCAGTTTCCCCGTCAGCCGAAAACTTCGAACGGAGTTTGACGGTTTTTTTTCCTTTTCCGTGTCAAACCCTAATATAAAATCATTTTTCGGCCGACCGTTCATCGCTTTCGCCTTCATTCTCTCTGCAAATTTTCTTCTTCCCTCCAAAACTCTCTACACTTGGTCTTGTTTGTTGAACTTTTGCAGATATAGATGGCAGCGACAGTCGCTATTCTCTCCAAAATGAAGTTCGATACAGGATTTGACATCGACATGGACTCTTTCGACGGCAGCGATCAGCGCTTCAAGGACATTCTGAATCTTTGCCGCGACCAGCAGCTAGTGCGGTTGATGTCAACCAGAATTAAGATTGCAGCAAATGAGATTAAAGAATGGGTGTTTTCAGCAACAGTTGAGAACGAGACTACTGTTGTCGGAACAATCAGCGGAACGAAGGTACCGCTATCCCCAAATCTCCTGACGGACGTGTTCGCTCTCAGTTCTGGAAATGATTCCTTCGCTTTGTCTGGAGAGGAAGTTAATTCGTTGTTAGAACGAATGGGTTATTCTGTCGCGAACCCTAACAGGTTATTGAAGAAGGATTTGGTTATTGAGTTTCAATTTCTCGCCGACATTACGGGAAAAGTGCTTTTGGCAAAGCACTCGGCGCATGATACAATCACGCAGTATCAGTTGAACTTGATGGGTGCAATTGTTGATAGGAAGAAAGTGGATTGGGGAGCAATCGTTTTTAACTCAATCAAGAAGAAGATTAGCAAGTCTTCTGTGAATTTTGGAAGGATTTTAGGAGTATTTCTGCACTCCAGGTGCCCAGAATTGCTGATTACAACTGGGATGCACATAAATGCTTCAAAGAGGCTATCCTGTGCCCTATTCAGCAAGTGGGACAGGCAGATCCTCAGACCCAACAGGGTTGCTGCTGTAACAATTGCTTCAGGCACAAGGACTTTATCAGTCTCTTCCCCTGCAGCATCTCTTGAGGGATTGCCTGCCTCCTCCTCTGCTCCTATTTCTCCTCCTCCCCTTGTCTCTTCATTGCTTTCCTCTTCTCCCATTCAGCCTGTCATCTCCTCCCCCATCACCACTTCATTACCTTCTTCATCTCCTCCAGCCACCATTTCAGAATCATTCCACCCTCTTTTCTATTATCCATCAATTGACTCTTCCATTCTGGATGATTCCTTAATGGATGATTCTCCCTCCTCCTCTCTTGATCCTCCTTACTTCTCCTCTTACCAACAATTGGTGTATGACATTTTGGATCAACCCTCTTTCTTACTATCCACCTCCATTCCTATACCATCCATATCCACCACCCCTATATCCCAGCCATCCATCCCTCCTTTCTCACCTTCAAGTCGTGCAGCCACTTCTTCAGTCCCAGCCACATCTTCATTCACCTCTACTCAAGTCTCTCTTGAGCAAGTGGATCTCCCGAGTCTGGCCGATAGGCTATATGAGCTACTGGCTCCCAAGCTAGTGGCTTTGCTGGAGACCTCCATGGCTCCACTCCAGAAGTCCATTCAGGAGCTATCCTCCAGACTCTCCGCTCTCTCTTCTCCGCAGGCCAATCCTTCATTTAGGTGCCTTGATCCAGCTCCGTCTGCATCAAGCCAGGGGGAGATGCCTTATGAAGCTATTGAAGCTGCTGCTGCTCCTCCAGCTATATTGCCTGCTGCTGATACTGCTGCTCCAGTGCTTTTATTTACAGTGGACCTCAGGTCACTGCTGAGTAGTTTTGATTCTATCTACCATCAAATTGCACCAGTTCCTGTTCAGAAAGCTGAAGATTTTACTAAGGCCATTGTGCCTCTTTCAATATGTGATCCCAGTATAATTGAATCTTATGTCAATTCTCTTAAAGCTGTGGATGTTGGTTCTATTTGTGTTGCTGCTGCTGCTGATGATGCTGTTGTTGTTTTGTCTGCTGAAATTTCTGCTGCTGATGATATGATTGTTGATGTTTCTGCTCCTACTGATACTGTTTGTTCTGCTGATGTACCTTCTCCTCCTGCTCCTGCTATCTCTGAAAAGCTCAAAGATCAAGAAGATTATATCAGAAGGATCGACGATCTGTATGATCAACCTCAAAGTTCTGAAAGTGATCAGTTCCAAACAGAATCTGATGACTCTTATGGTACTATTGTTAGGAAAAGAAAAGCAAGAAGCAAAGCTCTGAAAAGAGTTCCTCTCGAAAAAGCCAAGGATTCAAATGATGTACCCTACTATATATTGCATGATTGTCAAATTACTGAGTCGTGGATGCAATACTCCAAAAATCAATTGAAGGCAATGAAGAAAAAGAGAAAATTTGACAGGTATGAGAAAGGCTCCTCTAAGTTTCAGCCTCCTCCTCCTCCTCCAGATTCTGGATCAGGTGGAGGCTCAGCTTCTCTACCTTCGGCTCCAAAGCAAAGCCCTTCTCAACCATCTCAAAGATATCCTCCAAGAGGGCATTATCAAAGAGGCAATCAGTCCAGAAGAGGACAGTTTAGAGGTAATCAAAGAGACTACAGAACTCAAAGGGAAGGACAAAGGCAACTTGACTCATCTCAAGGTCCTTACCCATATAAGCTCAGAGAAACTGTTGTATCAAGAACTGTTGCTGCTCCTAAAACCTTTAACAGATATGAAGCTCCTATTCCTTTTGAGGATCCTGAAAATAATCCTATTTCCTGGACTGCCAGGATGAAAGAACTTGCTGCCTTGGACCAGCTGAAGAAGGCAAGAGAGCAAGGCAAGGACACCTCAAACATCTCCACTCTGTCCGAGCAAAAAAAAGCAGAGTTGGAAAGGTATTCTTCGAGTAAATTCTTTGATCCTGTAGATTATATGAAGCTGCATCCTGAGGCTGTGGTTCCCAGAGCAAAAGCTCAAACCTCCTTAGGTGCAGAAGATGACAGGAGATCAAAGAAGGAATCCCTCAATCCCAACAGGGAAATTCTGTTCAAGAAAGGAAGTAAAAAAGGAATGATTTTTGTATGCAGATGGCTCATTCATTTCTTAAATCTCTTGCTGAGGTTCTATCAGATTGCTGCTATGCTGTTTGTTACTTTAATTTTTATTGCTTGATTGCATTTGATGATTGTATTTCATTCTAAGTCCTGTAAATAGTAATCCTAACCCAAATAGGGGGAGATTGTTGGAACACCCTATTACTAATTTGGGCAAGTATCACTATGTATTTAGGATATCTGTTTGACCTAGTTGTATAGTTGAAAAGGTCAAGTTAGAATGTGTCTAGGGCTTAGAACTTAGGTTTGAAGCTGCCCCCAGGACCATTCAAGATCAGGAATCCAAGCTGAGACAAATGTTAAAAATAGTCGAGCTCAGGTCGACTATCGTCGAGCTTCAGTCCGATGATCGTCAAGCTTGGATCAGCGCCCGGCCTTCAGCTATTTCTTTGTCGTCAAGCTTAGATCGTTGCTTTGTCGTCAAGCTTAGATCGACGCTCTATTGCTGAGCTTAGATCGACGCTTTGTCGTCAAGCTTAGATCGACGCTTTGTCGTCAAGCTTAGGTCGACGCTCTGTTGCTGAGCTTAGATCGACGCTTTGTCGTCAAGCTTAGATCGATGCTCTGTTGCTGAGCTTAGATCGACACTTTGTCGTCAAGCTTAGGTCGACTATTTCTGTCTAAGAGAAGGTCGACGATTTCTGCCAAGCTCAAGATCGACTATTTCTGATTTAACAAGGTCGACGATTTCTGCCTTAGCCAGGTCGACGTTTTCTGTTGAAGCTAAGGTCGACGATTTATGTCCAAATCAGGTCGACGCTTTCTGTCTGTTGCTTATCTCCATTTTCTCCGAGCTCAGATCGACTATTTCTGTTCCAGTTCTATTTCATTAACTCCGAGCTCTGGTCGACCATAGTCGATCTCCGATCGACTATTTCTTGATGAGGTCGACGTTTTCTGCTATCAAGTCAATATCAATTATGGAATTATTTCAAATTCTTTCAGAGTTAATTGCTGCATTAATGGCAAAAGATTTCCTAGCCGTTTCAAGCTATCTGATGCAATGTCAAGGAAGGTAAAATGGAATATTGCTAATGGACTTTCCCTAGAGACAAATGATGTTTTTGGAAATCATTCAAGACTGTTTATTCGGCCATTCAAGTCAAGAATTCATTATTATTCTCTCAGTTCTTTTGTAGATTATTGAGCTGAAGAAAAGAGAGAAATAAGAAGACAGATCATTCAACACCAACACCAAGAGACACAAGAATTGCATTACAGAAGAAGAACAACAAAAAATTCTCTAATCAAGTTTTCATCTTCTGTGACTAAAAGATCTGCTTCAAGTGCTAAAAGGCTTCATCATTCAAGTCTCCAGACAACTCACATTTCAGCCTTGCTGAAATCATCATTTGCTGGAGAAGTCTCATTGAAGGCCTATCACCCTGTGCAAAGCTTCTACTCCTGAACCTACTGCTAATCTCAGGGGGAGCTTTGACATCTTCATCAAATCCACTTGTGATTCTCTCATTTGATTTGAGAACAGAGAAGACAACATCAACCTCTTTACTTTTTACTTTCCTGCTGTAAAAGGGTTATCAAGACTCCCTTCAAAAGTTTTGAGTGTGGTTCTGAGAGCCTTGTCAAAACTCAGTGGTGGCAAGACACCTGATCAAAAAATCTAGTTTTGGTTTTTGAGCACCTTATCAAAAGCTCTTTGGTGTCAGGACACCTGATCAACTCTTCCTGAGTGGATTCCTACCAAGGGTGGTAGAAGAGTGGATGTACCCAAGTTGTTGGGGAACCACTATAGCTCCTTGTGTCGTCTGGTTTGCTGTGTGTTTATCTTTGCTTTGTGCTGTGTGTTTCTTTAGTTTTTATTTTATCTTTGTTTCATAGCAAGCACATATACACTTAAATATAAATTAAATCTTAATCTGCCTTATTTCTTTTAAACTGAAAATTATTTTAAAATACTCTATTCACCCCCCCCCCTCTTGAGTGAAGGTAGATCTCTCTTCCGCACTTTCAGATCCTTTTTATCCAACCGATATCTCAGACTCTTATGATCGGTACAAACATCGACTTGTGCACCGTACAAATAATGTCTCCACAGCTTAAGCGCAAAACACACGGCCGCTAACTCCAGATGGCGGACTGGATAATCCCTCTCATGCTCTTTCAGTTAATGTGAGCCATAAGCCATAACATTACCACACTGCAGCAGCACGCAGTCCAATCCACTGCCCAAGGCAGTGCTGTAGATCTCACAGCTTTTGTTCCACTTGGCGAACTTAGCACTGGCGTTGTGGTTAACCAACTCTTTAACCCTTCAAAGTTTGGGCGCACTCGCGCATCTAAACAACCTTTTAAGCTTTTCCTTGACAACGTTGTGAGGGGTAATTCTATCTGTGAGAAGTCCTTTACGAAGCGCTTGTGGTAGCCGACCATACCAGAAAACTCTGGACTTCCGCTACTGAGACAACACAGGCCACCCCCGTATTGTGACTAACAATGCTGGACCCACACACTCCCACTCTACCAACTATAGGATCAAGGAGCACTACCGAGGATAACCCAAGACTCGTGTTTGGAGAACTTGGCGTAAAAATGGCTCCTCCTTAGCGTCCCCAAAACCAAAAGTAGGTGTTCAGAAGTGATATCCTTCGCACTGGGAGTACATCACCACGTCGTCGGTGAAGACGATCACAAAAATGGACTAGGTACTCCATGAACGTTCCGTTCATCCGGTCTATGAACACTGATGCCACATTTGACTGCCAAGATGGCACGATCGTAGACTCGGATTGCTCATTCCTCGTGCTTAACGCCGTCTTTGCGATATCACTTACCCTTATTCTCAGATGAGGGTAACCAGACTTATGATCCAACTTTAAGTATACCAATGACCCGACCAACTGATCAAGAGATCATCAATCCTTGAGATCGTGCACTTGCTCTTTTCCGTTAACTCATTCAGTTCCTCATAATCGATACAGAGCCGCAAACTCCCGTCCTTCTCCTTAACGAAAAGGAGCGGTGCGCTCCAAGGCGACAAACTTGGATGCACGTAACCCTGCTCCAATAACTGGTCGAGTTGAATCGTTAGCTTCGTCATTTCCTTAGGTACGAACCTATAAGGAGAGCGTGACACAGGTTTGGCACCTGGCACAACTCAATCGTGAAATCAATCTCACGCTACGGTGGGGCTCCAGGGAAAACATCAGGGAAACACATAAGGATATTCGGATACATCCGATAAACTATCCCATGTAGGCTTAGGCTTCACAGCCTCCCATGGTGGCAGTAACGACGCTTGCAAGTCGAACTCCAAACCCCCAACCCGTACCTTTACAACACAGACTCTCTCTTCGCGTGCATTGAACGATCACTAGGCAACTACACATCCAATTTGTCCTTTACCATCGAAGGAGGTACTCTTATGTGCGCTATAAATCCTTCGGACAAAAGGAGTACGACGCTCCCGTATCAAACAATGCTCTTGCTGGATTACCAACAATCCAAACAAAGCCTAGAACCTCTAGTCCTAAGCTAATACACATAAGGTATCAGGTATAAGGAGCTAGATTGTTATCAATTAAACCATACCTGTCATCCCGACGGTCGGCCACATGGCCTCCTGCTGGCCAAGGATGTCCACTCTTGGTTGGGCCGGAGTAAACAGTGATGCGGTGGACGCCACCGCCTTGCCCTTCTCCTCAGATATTGCCCCCGGCTTCTTTTCGGACATTGGGCGTCCACTTCGACAATCCCGGGCATAGTGTCCCGGCTTTCCACAGACAAAGCATGCACCCGGGGTTTAGGTTGTAGTCGCTCCGGATGTGCTAGAGGAAGGGACTATGTTGGAACACCCTATTACTAATTTGGGTAAGGATCACTATGCTTGTCTTAGGAATCCCAGTTGACCTAGTTGTATAGTTGAAAAGGTCAACATTAGAATGAGTCTAGGGCTTAGAACTTAGGTTTGAAGCTGCCCCCAGGATCATTCCAAGATCAAGGTTGAAGAGCTTAGTCTAAGGCAATTTACGTCGAGCTAAGGTCGACGAATCGTCGAACTCCGTTCGACGCTCTCTGAGCTCATCTTCAATAAAACGTCGAACTCTGGTCGACGATCTTCGAGCTCAGATCGACTATCTGCTTTTGTCCAGCTTCTGCTGAGTCGTCGAACTCCCCTCGACTATCTTCTAGCTCAGTTCGACGATCCCTCCCTAAAGTTATTTCTCAGGTCTCTGAGCTCGGTTCGACGATCTTCGAGCTCAGATCGATGTTTTCTGTCTGCTTGTCCATTTAATCTCTGAGCTCAGTTCGACGATCGTAGAGCTCAGATCGACGTTTTCTGTCTGCTTGTCCACTTAATCTCTGAGCTCAGTTCGACGATCGTAGAGCTCAGATCGACGTTTTCTTTGGAGAGATCGACGCTTTCAGGAATTCAAATGCTGCTGTTCTTTGGAATGTTTTTGAATATTATCAGCATTTATGTCAGAAGATCTCCCGGCCATTTGTCTTTATTTCTGGAGCAAGTTTCAAGGAATTATTCAGAGAATGTTTGCTGGACTTTCCTCTAGAAGACAAGACTATTTTTGGAAGACATTTATGACTCCCAACGGCTAATTTTGGACAAGGAAACGTCAGAAAACTATTCTTCCTTTCTTCTATGTTATTAAGATTTAGAGAATACACAAGAAGAAGATATACAGAGATTTACAAGAAAAAAAAAGTGAACACACAAAATAGAGAATACTGATAGTAGAAGAACAACAGAAGAACTGTGACTCCAAAAATCTTCTTGCTGACTGAAAAGTGTTCACAATCTCATCACTCCAGACACCTTACCTTCAGCCTTCTTGCTGAAACCATCCTGTGCTGGAGATCAAAGTTCTGAAGACCTATCACCCTAGAGCAAAGCTTCTTTTCCTGAACCTTTCTACATCTCAGGGGAGCTTTGACATCATCAATCCACTTGTGCTTCTCTCATTTGATTGAGAACAGAGAAGACACCCTTCACTCTTATTTTTCTTTTCCTGCTGTAAAAGGGTTCTTGAACTCCCTTCAAAAGTTCTGTCTGGTTCTGAGAGCCTTGTCAAAACTCAGTGGTGGCAAGACACCTTATCAAAAAATCTAGTTTTGGTTTTTGGGCACCTTATCAAAAGCTCATTGGTGTCAGGATACCTGATCAACTCATCCTGAGTGGATTCCTACCAAGGGTGGTAGAAGAGTGGATGTACCCAGGTTTTTGGGGAACCACTATAATTCCTTGTGTCTTCTGGTTTGTTTGTGTGATTTGTTTGCTGTGTGCTGTGCTTTTTACTTCTTAGTTTTTAACTTCTTACTAGCACTCTACACTATATCATAAACTGAATTTTATATGTGCTGTTTATTTCAACTGTGAAAAATTATTTTAAAATACTCTATTCACCCCCCCTCTAGAGTTGAGATAGATCTTAGCCTCACTTTCAATTGGTATCAGAGGGAGGTTGGTTGCTCATACAGGCTAACACCTGAACCAAAAGATCCTTGATAAGATCAATCTCTTAAGGGGATTATTTTCTCTACATCTTCCTTTTTATTTAAAGACATGGCACAGAACAAATATTATGCAAGCACCAGACCACCAGTGTGCAACCTTTCTAAGTTTGCACTCTGGAAGGCAAGGATTAGATTATACATGAATTCTATTGATGAAGACATTTTCAATTCTGTCTTGACAGTTTGTCCAACTCCACCAGCAAGCTCAAGTACAAATGCTGTCCCACCTCCTTCTGGAACAGATGCAGATATAAAGAAGTGGAAGACTGCAGATGTTAAGGCTATGAACATCTTAGCCCAAACAATGTCTGATGAAATCTTTCAGAAGGTAGCTGAATGCCACTCAGCCAAAGAAATCTGGGACAAACTCTCTGAAATTGTCTCAGGATCTGCTGATGAAAGGAAAGATAGAAGATCTCATCTGATAAGCCAATATGAGAACTTCAAAAAGGGAGAAGCTAAATCAGTGGCTGACATGTACAATAGACTAAGTCTAATTGTCAATGAGCTAAAAACCCTAGACAAAGAAATCTCACTGACTGAGCTGAATGACAAAATCCTGATGTGCTTCCCCAGCACTTGGGATTCAAGAATCTGGCCAATTAAGGATGCCAGAAGTTTAAATGAGATTACTACTGAAGCTCTCCTGGGCAAGCTCAAATCCTATGAGCTGCTCATTAAAAATAGAGAAGAAGAACAAAAGGCTATCTCTCCAGCTACAAGGAAAGAAAAGACCATAGCCTTCAAAGCTGTAGAAGAGGAGCCTGAAGATAAAGCAACAGGAAATGATGAGCTCATAAGTCTACTGGCCAAAAGATTCTACAAGATGGCCAGAAAAGACTTCAGAAAGAAACCATACAAGGGTCATGATAAACCAAGGTATGATAAATCAAATAACAATAAAGAAATCATATGCTTTGGTTGCAGGAAACCAGGCCACATTGTGCCTGACTGTCCAGAAAACAAGAATAAGGATAAAAGGGAAAGAAGAGAAAGAAGAAAAGAAAAGGATTACAAGAAGAATAGCTCAGACAAAGCCTCCTCCAGCAAGAACAAACATACAAGGAAGGGCTTTGTTGCTGAGACATGGAGTGAGACTGAAGAGGAATCTGAAGCCTCATCCAGCTCCAGTGATGATGAGGATGATGCAGATGAAAAAGGATTTTGCATGATGGCTATCAATGCATCACAGCAAAACTCTGATGAAGAATCAGATTCAGAAAGTCAACCAGATGAGGATCAGGTAATCAACTCTTTTGATTTTAATTCTGAAGACTTCAAAGATGAATTTAAGACACTGTGTCTAGATCTATTAAAATCTGAGAAGGAGATAATCTCTCTCAGGAATCAATTATCTGAGCATAGTGTCCTAAACTCAAAGAACCTCAAACTCTCTGAGGAGTTAGAATGCTGTAGGGAGGAGATAACCTCACTGAAGAATGAACTATCAAAGGCCAAAAAGTTTGAAGAATCCCTAAATGGGAGAAGTATCAGACTGATGGACATCACAAGCACAGTGAACTCTAGATTTAATAGCACACTGGGCTTGGGTGCTTCATCCAGCCAACCTATAATTTTGACAACTCCAATCAAGTTTGTCTCTGACAAAGGAAAGGGAGTAATAGAGGTACCCAGGAAGAATGCAGATCTGTCAGAGAAGAACTCAGTTCAACAGATGGCGTCGAGCAGAGCTCGACGATCGTCGAACAGAGCTCGACGATCTAACTACAGATCGTCGACCTCAGCTCGACGATATCCAAACTCTGAACCTCAGCATAATCGATCTTCGAACGGAGATCGACGATCTGACCCAAGATCGTCGACCTCAGTTCGACGATCGTCGAATAGAGTTCAGGCTTGTGAACACTCCTTCAATGGCACATTCAGATTCAATCCTAGAAGCTCCACATCCCAAGGCTTTAATCCCTATACTGAATGGATAGTACCTCCTAGGAGATACCATCCTGAAGGTTATAAGGATCAACCTGGGATGTCCATTATTTCAGAATTCAAGGGATATCAACCTAGGCCCAAGGTTAACTGGGTCAAAAACATATAAGTTGTTTTTGTGTAGGTGAAGACCTATCCAGCATCAAACCATCAATGGTATCTGGATAGTGGGTGCTCAAAGCACATGACAGGGGACAAGGACAACTTCACTTCCTTCAAAGCCAAGCTTGGACCCAAAGTAATTTTTGGAGACTCAAGCTTTGGAACTACAAAAGGATATGGTGCAGTCAAAATTGGCCCAGTCACATTCAAGAAGGTGGCATATGTTGAAGGACTCAAGCACAACTTGATAAGTATCAGTCAACTGTGTGATGAAGGATATCAAGTGACCTTCAACAAAGCCATATGCAAAGTCAAGTCAGTGGACAACACAACTGTGTTGACAGGTAACAGAAGAGGTAACATTTACTTAGTGGATTTTCATTCACCAGTGGTAGATATTTGCCTGTTTAATTCCATTTCAAAATCTAATGTTTTATGGCATAAGAGACTAGGGCATATTAACCTTAGAACCATTGCTAAGCTATCTAAAGACAACCTTGTTAAAGGACTACCTTCTGGTCCCTACAAGAAGGAAGGACTTTGCAAGGCTTGTCAATTAGGCAAGCAAACTAAAAGTAGTTTTAAATCAATTAATAAGAGTGATTCACCTAGGATTTTGTACCTGTTGCACATGGATCTTTTTGGACCCATATCTGTGCAAAGCCTAGGAGGGAAGTCCTATACTTTAGTGGTTGTAGATGACTTCTCAAGATTCACTTGGGTATTCTTTCTGAGGAAGAAGTCTGATAACTTCAAGTGTTTGACAGATTTTCTCAAATGCATTCAGATTGAGTTCAACACTCACATTGCCCTGATCAGAAGTGATCATGGGACAGAGTTTGATTCTCTTCTCATGCAAGAGTTCTGTCAGAGTGAAGGGATCAGGCACACCTTCTCAGCTCCTAGAACTCCTCAACAAAATGGGGTAGCTGAAAGGAAAAATAGAACACTCATTGAATCTGCAACTACATTATTGGCAGATGCTCACTTACCTCTGTCCTTTTGGGCTGAGGCAGTGAACACCTCCAACTATGTGTTGAACAGAAGCCTGATACACAAGCTGAAGGGCAAGACTCCTTATGAATTGCTCAAAGGGAAGAAACCTAAAATAGGCTATTTCAAAGTTTTTGGTTGCACTTGTTTTATTCATAATAATGACAAGAAATATCTAGCAAAATTCCAAGCTAAAGCTGATGAAGGAGTGTTTCTGGGATACTCCATGATCAGCAAGGCCTATAGGGTTTATAATAAATCTTCCTGTAAAATTGAAGAATCTGTTCATATTATTTTTGATGAAGCTAACATGTCTTTCAAGGAGAAGAATGCTTCTACCATAGAACCTCTGCAGGTACATTCTCTAGCTGAAGACTTGAACAAACTGCAAGTTGCTGAAAAGAATGAGAGCAGTGATGATGAAGAAGAAGTTCAACATCTTGAAGAAAATCATCCTGAAGAGCCAGTTGCTGCTCCACTAGAGGAGACAACAACACAGGCTGGTGAACAATCAACACTCCCTGTTGACTTAGTAACAACAAGAGATCATCCAATCACCCAAGTAATTGGAGAGATCTCAGCTGGTGTGCAAACTAGAAGTCAGGTCAACCAAAACCTGATGCACACTTGCTTCCTATCTCAAATTGAGCCTCGATCCATTCAAGATGCAGAGCAAGATCCACACTGGATCATTGCAATGCAAGAGGAGTTGCATCAATTTGAAAGGAACAAGGTTTGGGAACTAGTGCCTAAGCCAAAGGATCATCCCATTGTTGGAACAAAGTGGGTATTCAGGAACAAGCTGGATGATCAAGGAGTTATAGTCAGAAACAAGGCAAGGCTAGTTGCTCAAGGGTACTCTCAACAAGAAGGAATAGACTATGATCAGACATTTGCACCAGTTGCAAGGCTGGAAGCCATCAGGATATTCCTAGCCTATGCTGCTCACAAAGGTTTCAAAGTGTATCAAATGGATGTAAAGAGTGCATTTCTCAATGGGGACATCAAAGAGGAAGTCTATGTTAGACAACCTCCAGGTTTTATCTCTCTAACTCACCCTGATTATGTTTTCAAATTGCATAAAGCATTATATGGACTCAAGCAAGCTCCTAGAGCATGGTATGAGACCCTAGCATGCTTTCTTCTGGAAAATGATTTTGTTAGGGGGAGAGTAGACCAAACTCTTTTTATTAGAACCCATAAGTCCCATACCCTACTAGTGCAAATTTATGTAGATGACATTATTTTTGGTTCTACTGATTCAAAATTGTGCAAAAAGTTTTCCAAGCTTATGCACTCTAAATTTGAAATGAGTAGTATGGGTGAGCTGTCCTTCTTCTTAGGACTGCAAGTCAAGCAACATGCTGAAGGCATATTTATTTCTCAAACTAAGTATGCAAAAGAATTAGTTAAGAAATTTGGTATGTCTGATGCATCATGTATGAAAACACCCATGCCCTCAAATGCTGTAATAGATGCTGATGAACATGGGAAACCTGTTGATCAGACAACATATAGAGCAATAATTGGCTCTTTATTGTACCTTACAGCTAGTAGGCCTGATATAATGTTTGCCACATGTATTTGTGCTAGATTCCAAGTTAGCCATAGAGAGTCACATTTAATTTTAGTTAAGAGAATTCTTAGGTATGTAAAAAGTTGTCCAAATCTAGGTCTCTGGTATCCAAAAGATTCAGCATTTGATTTAACTGGATTCTCAGATGCTGATTATGCTGGATGCAGAATAGACAGGAAAAGCACCAGTGGAACTTGTCAGTTCCTTGGTGATAGACTTGTCTCTTGGTTCTGTAAGAAACAAACATCTGTGTCAACTTCAACTGCTAAAGCTGAGTATATGGCTGCAGGCAGTTGCTGTTCACAAATATTGTGGATATAGAATCAGCTCTTAGACTATGGCTACAACTTAGAGATGTCTAAAATTTTCTGTGATAATACTAGTGCTATCTCTATAGCACAAAATCCAGTCCTCCATAGTAGGACAAAACACATAGAAATTAGGCATCATTTTCTAAGAGATAATGTAGAGAAAAATAAAATTGAACTTCAATATATTCCTACTGATTTGCAAAGGGGAGATATTTTCACCAAACCTTTGGATGAAAAGAAACACAGTTTCTTCCTAAATCAGTTAGGCATGTTAGATGGAGGAAGCCTTAATTAAATTACAAGATTTTGAAAAGCTAAAACAGACCAAGACTAGGTCAAGAATTTCCTCTCTTTTTGTGTCTGTAGAATAAGTTCTGGCTCTGAACTGAGCTCGACGTTTTCCCAGAAAACGTCGAACGGAGATCGACGGTTCTTGAGGCGTCGATCTGAGTTCAGCGCCGCCGTTGTATCTAGGCTTTCCTTCTGTCTGATCCTTGGTCGTCGAGCGGAGCTCGACGCTCTCAATAACGTCGAATGGAGTTCGATGCTATTGGCGTCTTTTCATTTCCCTCTGTTGCCCAAATCGTCGAGCTGACTTCGACGCTTCTTCGAACTGAGCTCCACGATTTTCCTTTTTTGCGTCGAACCCAAATATAAAATCTTTCTTTCAGCCGTCGTTCTCCCTTTGCGCTTTCATACTCTGCAACTTTCTTTCTTTTCCCTCCAAATTCTCTACGCTTGGTCATTTTTGGTTTTCTGTTGCAGGTGAATATGGCTGAATCAAGTGCTGCTATTGCTAAGATGAAGTTCGACACAGGCTTTGACATCGACATAAACTCCTTCGACGGAAGCGACCAGCGCTTCAAGGACATCCTAAACTTATTCCGAGAACAACAGCTGACTCCAATAATGACTACAAGGATGAAGATCGCCTCAGAAGAAATTAAAGAGTGGTGTTTTACCGCAACAGACGAGACTGAGAATTCTGTTGTCGGCACCATTAAGGGGACTCAGGTATTTCTATCCCCGGCTCTTTTAACAGAAGTCTTTCAACTCAGTACTGGAGAAGACTCCATTGAACTGTCTGGAGAGGAGTTTGACTCCATGCTGGATAGGATGGGTCACAATGCAGTAAACCCTAATAAGCTACTGAAGAAAAATCTGGCTATCGAATTTCAATTCCTGGCTGATGTAGTTGGGAAGGTGCTGTTGGCCAAGCATTCAGCCCATGACACCATTTCCAGATATCAGTTCTGCCTGATGGGAGCCTTATTAGATAAGAAACACCTGGACTGAGGCTCCATCTTCTTCACTCTGATTAAGAAGAAGATCAACAAGAATGCAGTTAGTTATGGGAGAATCTTAGGGGTCTTTCTGCACAACAGGTGCCCTGACCTATTAACCTCCTCTGGCATGTTTATCAATGCATCCAAGAGGCTTTCCTGTGCCCTCTTCAGTAAATGGGACAGGCAGATCATAAACCCCTCCAGGGCTGCTGCAACACTTCATTCAGGCACAAGGACTATTTCAGTCACTCCTTCAGCAGAAGAGCTGCCTGCTTCCTCCCCTCCTCCAGCCATATCCACCCAAGTCGTCACCTCCTCACCACCAGTCACCACCATAATCATCTTATCCCCAATTACCATTTCCTCACCCATGCCATCCCCTCCTCTATCCACCTCAGAGGAATTCCATCCTCTCTTCTCCTATTCAACCTTCACCCTACCATCCTTCTCACTTACAGATGATTCCTTCATGGATGATTCACCCTCTACTCCTCCTGAGCCACCCTCAACTTCCTCCTTTCAACAACTGCTCCATGACATTCTCTCTCAACCCTCCTTCACACCATCTCTTACTTCCCCTATCTCCACCTCAACCTCCTCTATCTCCATTATTCCATCTTCTGAACCAACCATTCCCTCTCCACCTTTCTCCACATTTTCAGTTTCAGCCACCATCCCTCCATCCACCTTTGCCTCTACCTCTGCTCAAGCCCCACTTGAGCATGTGGATCTTCCTAGCTTGGCAGACAGGTTGTATGAGTTGCTAGCTCCCAAGCTGACATCTCTACTGGAGTCTTCCCTGGCTCCACTCCTGAAGCAAGTACAGGAGCTGTCTACCAAGCTTGCCTCCCTTTCCTCCTCCCTGGCTATCACATCTTCTGTGTGCCTTGATTCACCTCTCTCTGAACCAAGGCAGGGGAAGATGCCTTATGAAGAAGTGGATGTGCCAGCTGCTGATGTTATGTCTGCTCCAGCTCCAGCTCTTGGATGTGCTTTTGCACTGAATCTGCAGAGGCTGCTATCTATATTTGATACAGTCCATTTCAGCTATCTGCCTTCAACTCCTGCTGAAGATTTGTCTAAGGCCATTGTGCCTGTATCTACCTGTGATCCCAGCCATATTGATTCCTACATCAAGTCCTGGAAGGCTGTGGATATCTCTGATGCTGCTACTAAGGCCACTGTGCCTCCTTCTGTTGAAACTGCTGCTACTGCTGACATAGAAATGATTCCAGCAACTGATGTTGATGAAATTGCTGCTCCTGCTCCAGTGTCTGCTCCTGTTTCTGCCTGCTCTGCTGTTGCTCTCTCTCCTCCTGCTCCTGCTGTTTCTGCAAAACTTAAAGCTTAAGAAGAGCTTATCAGAAGAATTGATGATCTGTATGATCAACATCAAAGTTCTGAGAGTGACCAATACAGGACTGATTCTGATGATTCTGCTAGAACTATTGCCAAGAAGAGAAAAGCCAGAAGTAAAGCAATGATGTCAGTCCCTCCTGCCAAAGCCAAAGACTCCAATGATATTCCATACTACATCCTGCATGACTGCCCCATCTCTGAGCCTTGGATGCAATATTCCAAAAATCAACTGAAAGCTATGAAGAAGAAGAGGAAGCTTGACAAATATGAAAAAGGATCTTCTCAATATCAGCCTCCTCCTCCTCCTCCTCCAGATTCTGGCTCAGGTTCAGCCCCTCAAGCTCCAGTCTCCAGACACAGTTCTTCCCAGTATTATCAAAGATCATATCAAAGGGGACAGCATCAAAGAGGATATCAACCCAGAAGGGTAATTACAGAGGAAATCAAAGAGAACAAAGATCCTATCAAAGGGAAGGACAAGGTCACCCTGACCCTTCTTCAGGTCCTTTTCCTTACAAGCTGAAAGACACAATTGTTTCCAGGACTCCTTCTACTGTTTCTGAAATCATCAACAGATATGAATCTCCTATTCCTTTTGAAGATCCTGAGAACAACCCTGTATCCTGGACAGCCAGAATGAAAGAATTGGCTGCCCTTGATCAAATAAAAAAGGCCAGAGAACAAGGCAAGGATACTTCAAACATAACTACCTTATCAGAGCAGAGAAAGAAAGAACTGGAAAGATATGCATCAAGGAAATTTTTCAATCCAGAAGACTATATGAAGCTGCACCCTGAGGCTGTTGTTCCAAGGCCTAAATCTCAAACTTCTCTAGGTGCAGAGGATGACAGAAGGTCAAAGAAAGAAAGTCAGAATCCAAATAGAGAAATTTTATTTAAAAAGGGATCTGAAAGGAAGTGAACTGTGTAAGCTAAACATTTCATCCACCTTTGGATATCTGCTGATATTTATCTGTGATCTGCTTTACTTCTATATATCTTCTCTGCATTTTGTATTAGCTTATGTATTGTTGTATGCTTTTCATTTCCTATGATTGTCTGTAAATAGTAATCCTAACCCAAATAGGGGGAGATTGTTGGAACACCCTATTACTAATTTGGGTAAGGATCACTATGCTTGTCTTAGGAATCCCAGTTGACCTAGTTGTATAGTTGAAAAGGTCAACATTAGAATGAGTCTAGGGCTTAGAACTTAGGTTTGAAGCTGCCCCCAGGATCATTCCAAGATCAAGGTTGAAGAGCTTAGTCTAAGGCAATTTACGTCGAGCTAAGGTCGACGAATCGTCGAACTCCGTTCGACGCTCTCTGAGCTCATCTTCAATAAAACGTCGAACTCCGGTCGACGATCTTCGAGCTCAGATCGACTATCTGCTTTTGTCCAGCTTCTGCTGAGTCGTCGAACTCCCCTCGACTATCTTCTAGCTCAGTTCGACGATCCCTCCCTAAAGTTATTTCTCAGGTCTCTGAGCTCGGTTCGACGATCTTCGAGCTCAGATCGACGTTTTCTGTCTGCTTGTCCATTTAATCTCTGAGCTCAGTTCGACGATCGTAGAGCTCAGATCGACGTTTTCTGTCTGCTTGTCCACTTAATCTCTGAGCTCAGTTCGACGATCGTAGAGCTCAGATCGACGTTTTCTTTGGAGAGATCGACGCTTTCAGGAATTCAAATGCTGCTGTTCTTTGGAATGTTTTTGAATATTATCAGCATTTATGTCAGAAGATCTCCCAGCCGTTTGTCTTTATTTCTGGAGCAAGTTTCAAGGAATTATTCAGAGAATGTTTGCTGGACTTTCCTCTAGAAGACAAGACTATTTTTGGAAGACATTTATGACTCCCAACGGCTAATTTTGGACAAGGAAACGTCAGAAAACTATTCTTCCTTTCTTCTATGTTATTAAGATTTAGAGAATACACAAGAAGAAGATATACAGAGATTTACAAGAAAAAAAAGTGAACACACAGAATAGAGAATACTGATAGCAGAAGAACAACAAAAGAACTGTGACTCCAAAAATCTTCTTGCTGACTGAAAAGTGTTCACAATCTCATCACTCCAGACACCTTACCTTCAACCTTCTTGCTGAAACCATCCTGTGCTGGAGATCAAAGTTCTGAAGACCTATCACCCTAGAGCAAAGCTTCTTTTCCTGAACCTTTCTACATCTCAGGGGGAGCTTTGACATCATCAATCCACTTGTGCTTCTCTCATTTGATTGAGAACAGAGAAGACACCCTTCACTCTTATTTTTCTTTTCCTGCTGTAAAAGGGTTCTTGAACTCCCTTCAAAAGTTCTGTCTGGTTCTGAGAGCCTTGTCAAAACTCAGTGGTGGCAAGACACCTTATCAAAAAATCTAGTTTTGGTTTTTGGGCACCTTATCAAAAGCTCATTGGTGTCAGGACACCTGATCAACTCATCCTGAGTGGATTCCTACCAAGGGTGGTAGAAGAGTGGATGTACCCAGGTTTTTGGGGAACCACTATAATTCCTTGTGTCTTCTGGTTTGTTTGTGTGATTTGTTTGCTGTGTGCTGTGCTTTTTACTTCTTAGTTTTTAACTTCTTACTAGCACTCTACACTATATCATAAACTGAATTTTATATGTGCTGTTTATTTCAACTGTGAAAAATTATTTTAAAATACTCTATTCACCCCCCCTCTAGAGTTGAGATAGATCTTAGCCTCACTTTCAGACTAGACCCGACCTCCTAGCCTTCTTGTACCACCTACAATACCCAGATTTTGAGGTTGGCATTTTGAACATCGTTTCCTTTACACCAGAGGCTTCAACTGCTCCTGTCATAGCTTTCGCTGTCTTCTGAGCACCCTCCCAACAATCTCTGGAAAAGTGCCCTTTCTTGCCATAAGAATAACAATTATAATTGACTTGACTAGTAGATGATCTAGCCTCTTTCCTCAGCATTTTTCAGTAGGCAGTCCTTATAGGATCGGTAGGGTTTGGTACCATATTCACTGGTACTTGGTGAGTTTTCCCCAACTCCACCTCCAAAGCTCTGTCCGACTCCACCAAAGCTCAGAATCCCAATAACTTTGGTCCTAGCAGTAGGATACGCAACTCGCTGCGCATACCATTATAAAATCTATCAACTATAGATTGCTCGCTTTCCCATTCAATGCCTGGGTAGCGCCTTACCATAAGGAACGTCTGTAAGTATTCATCAACTGAATGCGCTCCCTGCACCATAACCATGCTCATCTGCTGCCCTAATGGACCTCCAAATGCACTTTGCTCCAACATACCGCCCGGTGTTGGGGCCATCTAAGGGACAGAGGGTTGCACATTTCTCCCATATTGTGCGTTGGTCACAGCGAACACCGCTTCAACCACTCTTCTTATGGTTTCCAAAGAAGTAGGGGTCTCAGGCACGTCGCTTGGTGCAGTACTCTGCTCAGCAAACGTGTGTTCAGACTGTCACGCTCCACTTCCGGACACCTATAGTCGTACAAAACACCGATAGGTGCCTGAACAAAATTGCAAAAAGCAATTATAGGAACACGTAGGTTCCCCAAACATGTGTATTTTCATTCTTAAGTGGACATTCATGGGTTCTTTTCATGTTATAACGATGACGCACACACATGTGCTCACCACCCCTTAATGTGAATTCGTCCACGAATTCATTTAAGCTTGACCAAAACCGGTAGTCTGATACCAATTTGTTACACCCCTATCCGTCACATAGCATATAGCAGTAGGTCCGGCCGAGGCCCGACGCTATATACTACGGACAGACCGGTTGGTTACTCATTGAAACCAATCGACCAATCACAACGCCCTACACAGAGCATCTAGCGGAAGTAAATTATTAAAATTGTAAAGAATAAAGAACTCTGCCAAGCACGAATGTCAACTACTCAAACCAAAAAGGAATGTTTAATACACAAATAGAAATGGCCTTATGGCCTTACAAGAGTTTGCTTAATAAAAGTGTCTTCCAAACCTCGGCACGCATGCCGGTCACACATGAGTACATAAGGAAAACACTCAAAAATTGGCCTTCGAGGGCCGGCACAGCAACTTGGGCTTTAGCCCGCTATTTAGCACTCGGCTCCGCAGCACCTGCAAGCAACAATCCACCGCACGGTGGTAAACAAAATAACGGTCAGCTAAAGCTGACCAAATTATAACGATTCCGCCCCCAGTCCGGGGCGGCAAAGATCCTTCCCTGCACTTGTTAGCAAAACAAGCAATATAGCAAAGAAACATCACATCACAGGTGCACGCGCACAAGGCCGTACACCTCGTGCTCTCAGGGCACTTACTCAGCGAAGCCAGTCCGAACCCCGTCCGGTCCTTGACTTCACCACCACCCTCAAGGGCGGCAACCACGTGAGCATTTAGTCCTTTCAGCCGTAGCCTAGACTCGATCTCCAAACCTCGGCAAGTCCCACGTAAAACTTTAGGTTGCTTTAACCGAGAAGATGGAGCGAGTAGGGGTCCACCAGCCCGTTGCTCACCCCGCCATTGCCATTTGGCCTTTGATGCGGGCTAAGCTTCCCCAGTCCTAACTTATCGATCAAACACGGTACATAGCCCCGCTACATACCCGGTTGGATCCCAGGACACCAATATGACAGAAATGCGTTTCCGTCCAGATTTCCGGGTGCACCTTGGGGTTAATCCCCAAGATTCCCTGATGCATTCTACCGCATAGCAACCCAAAAACAATCACAACGCTTTGAGTCTTCTCCGGCTAACAATGCATAGCAAATCATCACCGATCCAGACCAACATGTCCGGGTAGGATTCACACATCATGCATATGTCCGTACTACGATTCCGGACTCTAACAAGGGGGACTTTACATATCTACCCCCAAGGAATACCTCAATCTCGCTGCACACTCGTGGGAGAGGGGTTTTCCCATGCAAAGGAAGAAGAGCTTCACATGCTCAAGATGAGAATCGTTACCCTAGCATTTCTCCTCGGCGCCATGACGATCTAGCCGAATGGAAAGCACCGTATCGGCCTCGCCTTCGCGGATCCAGACTCGGATCGCGATTTGGAGCTCCGAAGCTCTGCTGTTGACCGAATCTTGGCCTTCTTCATCCTCTTTGCTCTCCCTTCTCTCTAGGTTTTAGAAAGAGAAGGCTTAGAAGAAAAATAAGGGTTTCAAAACCTATTCCCCGGATATAACATACCAGCAACAGCCCTGAGCCATCGGATCCCAAATCAAGAAATCGAACGGCTGCGATTTAGCCCAAAATTACAAAATCTGGGCCGAACACGGGTTGCAACACGGCCGTGCACATGGCCCTGTCACTCATTCACCGTCACTCCAGCAACCCGACCAGTACACGGTCTGTGACACGGCCTCCTACACGCCCGTGTCATATGTGACACGGCCGTATTAGGACCCGTGTCACGCCCCGTGTGCAACACCAGAAACCTCCCATGAATGACACGGCTGGTGACACGGCCTCCGACACGCCCGTGTCACATGTAAAACTCCCGTGTTTATGCCCGTGTCATGGCCCGTGCCGTTAAAGCAGAATTCTCCCGAGAACGACATGCCCTGGGACACGCCCGTGTCCCAGGCCGTATGCCTACACCTGACGATCGCCGATCGCCAAAATGTCGACCACGCGGCCCGAGGTCGAACACGCCCGTGACACGCCCGTGTCACGCCCGTGACATGCCCGTGTCACTCCCGTGTCACCTGCTCCAAATCCCAGACTTAGCTTAAAACGTCACCCGTCGCTCTTTTGAGTTTCGGGGTGTTACAACATGAACTCTATTGATGAGGATATTTTTAATTCTATCTTGACAGGACCACCAGCTCCAGTAGCCTCTACCTCAACTCCATTAAATCTCAGTGCAGTGTCTCCTCCAGACCAAGTTGATGCACATAAGAAGGCAAAGATTGCTGATGCCAGAGCGATGAACATACTGGCCCAAACTATGTCAGATGACATTTTTCATAAGGTTGCTGAATGTACATCTGCCAAAGCTATTTGGGATTCCCTCAACCAAATGGTAGCAGGCTCTGCTGATGAGAGGAAGGACAGAAGATCAAACCTCATATCCCAATATGAGAACTTCGGAAAAGATGAAGCAGAATCTGTAGAAGTAATGTACAACAGGCTGAGCTCCATCATCAGTGAGCTCAGAACATTGGATAAAGAAATCACTTTAACTAAAGTCAATGACAAGATCCTCATGTGCTTCCCTAGCACATGGGATTCCAGAATCTGGCCCATCAAAGAAGCCAGAAGCATGACAGAAATCTCAACAGAATCTCTACTTGGAAAGCTCAAATCCTATGAGCAACTGGTCAAGTCAAGAGAAGCTGCAGTTGAATCAAAAGCTTCAACACCTACCAGGAAGGAACAAAACTTAGCACTCAAAGCTGCAGAAGAATCTCCCAGCCTATCTGCCAATGAAGAAATTATGAGTCTCTTTGCTAAGAGATTCTATAACATGGCAAGAAAGGACTTCAGGAGGAAGCCTTCAAGGAATGAAGATAAACCCAGGTATGATAAGACCCCTTCTAAAGAAGTTGTCTGTTTTGGGTGCAGGAAATCAGGACATTTTATCTCAGAATGTCCAGAAGCTCAGAAGGAAGACAGAAGGCATGAGAAGGAGTCAAGAAGACATCAGCACAACAAGGCCTCCTCCAGCAAATATAAAAAGAATGAGAAGGGCTTTGTGGCTGAAACCTGGAGTGATACTGAAGATGAAACATCCTCATCCAGTTTCAGTGAAGATGATATAGAAGAAAAGAAGGCAAGAGAAGTTTGCCTTATGGCAATAGATGCTGGAAGCAGTAGATCAAACTCAAATGAATCAGAAGATGAAGAATTCCTCTCTGAAGAGGATCAGGTAATTGATTCATATGATTTTCAGTCTAAAGAATTCAAATCTGAATTTAAACTATTGTGTTTAGACCTAATAGGATCTGAGAAGGAAATCAAACTTCTCAGGGAAAAACTATTAGAACAAGAAAAAATCATTGCTGATAATGAAAAATTAACTGAAGAATTAAACCTAGCTAATCAACAAATAATGTTCCTAAAATCTGAATTAAGTAAGGCTAAGGAACTAGAAGAAACCTTAAATGGTAGAAGTTTACAACTGATAGACATAACTAGCACAGTCAATACAAGATCTAGTAATAACAAACTAGGATTAGGAGCCTCATCTAGTGAACCAATCCTTATTCAGAAAAATCAACTATCAAAACCCATAAGTTTTATTTCTGAAAATGGTAAGAAGAATACTAAACAAGTAGAGAAAGTCAATGAAGTGCTTAAACAACTAGACCTTAAGAAAACAAGTCAGAATAAGAAAAACACACAATATAACTATGTTCAGCAAATTTCGACGAACTCAGAACGACGAAATGGGTATAGTTCATCGAACTCAGAACGACGAACTCTAAACGCAAATAATAATGTAATCTATTCTTCGAACTGGGATCGACGAAACCAGTATGGTTCGTCGACCAGAAATCGACGTTTTTGGGGCTCTGAGAATGGATACTTCCATTCTTCGAGCAAAGATCGAAGAACTCAACCCCGATCGTCGAGCTCAGGTCGACGAACATACCCAAATTTGTCAGATCTAGTTCATAACCAGAGTAATCTAAAAACTAATAAAACCTTTAATCCCTTTAGTCAGTGGGTCATACCTCCTAGAAGGTATCATCCTTTAGGTTATAAGGATCAACCTGAATGCTCTTTTTTTCTAGTTTTGGCTATGCTAAACAACAAGGACCCAAGGTAACCTGGGTCAAAAACTGCTAATCCTCTTTGCAGGTAGAAGATAACCCTGTCACTCAAAACAAGTGGTACCTGGACAGTGGTTGCTCTAAACATATGACAGGTTGCAAAGAATGTCTAATCAACTATAAAACCAAGACTGGACCTAAAGTAATCTTTGGGGACTCAGGCTATGGACTGATAGAAGGCTATGGTGACTTTAACTGTGGAGTTGTCACATTCAAAAAGGTGACTTATGTAAATGGTCTAAAGCATAACCTAATACCAGTAAGCCAACTATGTGATACAGGTTATCAAGTAAGCTTTACTAACTCTTTATGTGTTATTTCTTTAAACAACACAACTGTTTTAATAGGAACTAGACAAGGCAACATCTACTTAGTAAACTTTTAATTAGCTAAATCTGAAATCTATTTATTTAATTTTGTTAGCATTCAAACTACTTTATGGCACAAAAGACTAGGACATGTAAATCATAAAAATATAGCTAGGTTATTTAAGAACAATCTTGTTAGAGGTTTACCTTATGGTCCCTACAAGAAGGAAGGCCTCTGCAGGGCTTGTCAACTAGGCAAGCAAACTAAATCTAGTTTTAAATCCATTAATAAGAGTGATTCACCTAAAATTTTGTATTTGCTCCATATGGACCTTTTTGGTCCTATTGCTGTATAAAGTCTAGGAGGAAAGTCTTATACATTAGTTATTGTAGATGACTTCTTCAGATTCACATGGGTTTTCTTTTTGAGTGCTAAGTCAGATACTTTTCAAGTTCTTACAGATTTTCTCAAGAACATACAGATTGAGTATTCTACTCAAGTTGCATTGATCAGAAGTGATCATGGCACTGAGTTGAATCCTTCTTATGCTAGAGTTCTGTAGAAAAGAAGGTATAATACACTGCTTCTCAGCTCCCAGAACTCCTCAACAAAATGGAGTAGTTGAAAGGAAGAATAGAACACTCATTGAAGCTGCAGGTACATTGCTTGCAGATGCTTACATGCCTCTATCATATTGGGCAGAAGCAGTAAACACAACAAATTATGTCCTAAATAGAAGCCTAATACATAAACTAAAGCTTAAGACTTCCTATGAACTACTCAAAGGGAAGAAACCTATAATCACCTATTTTAAAATATTTGGATGTATATGTTATATTCACACTAATGACAAGAAACATCTCAGAAAGTTTGAAGATAAAGCTGCAATGAGAATTTTTCTAGGATATTCCCAAGTCAGTAAGGCATATAGGGTGTTTAATAAATCAACACTAAAAATTGAAGAATCTATGCATGTGATATTTGATGAATCTAACATGTTTTATAAGGAGAGATATATCTCTACCAACAGTCATTTGCAGGTATAGAATTTGTGTGAGAACTTGGATGATCTAAACCTTACCTCAAAGGTTGAATCACATCCCTCTCCACAAGTTATATTAGAAGCTGAAAGTGAAGAAGAGATTGTGGAAGCAACTCGGTCTTCTACAACAGTTGACACAATTCCACAAGAGGAATTTAATCAAATAACTGTTGCTGAACCAACTTCTCTTAATGATTTTGTCACACTTAGGGATCACCCTAGATCTCAAGTAATTGGAGACATATCAGCAGGAGTACAGACAAGGCATCAACTCAACCCTGATGTGATGCTTGCCTGCTTTCTCTCTCAAATTGAGCCTCAATCTATATCTGATGCAGAGCAAGATCCAAACTGGATTATTGCAATGTAAGAGGAACTCAATCAGTTTGAGAGGTGTAAAGTTTGGGACTTAGTTCCAAGGCATAAGGTCTATCCAGTAATTAGGACTAAGTGGGTATTTAGAAACAAACTTGATGCTCAAGGTGTGATTGTGAGGAACAAGACAAGGCTTGTTGCTCAGGAATACAGGCAAGAGGAAGGAATTGATTATGATCAAACCTTTGCACCTGTTGCAAGACTTGAAGCCATCAGAATTTTCTTGGCCTATGCTGCTCACAAGAAATTCAAGGTATATCAAATGGATATCAAAAGTGCTTTTCTCAATGGGAAACTAAAAGAAGAAATATATGTGGAACAACCACCAAGTTTTATCTCTTCAACTCACCCCTCCTATGTTTTTAAATTGCATAAGGCTCTCTATGGTTTAAAGCAAGCTCTAAGAGCTTGGTATGAGACCTTAGCCAACTTTCTTTTAGAGCATGGTTTTTCAAGAGGCATGGTTGATAGAACCCTTTTTACAAAACTGCATCATGATAAAATTTTATTAGTACAAATATATGTAGATGACATAATCTTTGGCTCTACTGATCCAAATATGTGCAAAAGATTTTTTGATCTAATACACTCAAGGTTTGAGATGAGTAGCATGGGTGAGTTATCATATTTCCTTGGTCTCCAAGTGAAACAAACCCATGAAGGAATCTTCCTCTCTTAGTCTAAATATGCTAAAGAGCTTATTAAGAAGTTTGGGATGAATGATGCCTCTATCATGAAGACTCCCATGGCTGTCAATGCTGTTATAGATGCTGATGAATCTGGAAAACCAGTTGATCAGACCAAGTATAGGGCCATTATTGGATCCCTATTGTATTTAACAGCAAGCAGGCCAAACATTATGTTTGTCACATGTCTTTGTGCTAGGTTACAGGTGAACCCTAAAGAATCTCACCTTATTTTCTTAAAAAGGATTTTAAGATATATAAAAGGTTGTCCAGATCTAGGCCTCTGGGATTCAATAGAATCAGCATTTGTGTTAACTGGATTTTCTGATGCTGATTATGCTGGATGCAGAGTAGACAGGAAAAGCACCTCAGGAACTTGTCAGTTCCTTGGTGACAGACTTGTATCTTGGTTCTATAGAAAGCAAACATCTGTTTCAACTTCCACTGCTGAAGCTGAGTATATGGCTGCAGGCAGTTGTTGTTCACAGATTTTGTGGATACAAAACCAACTACTGGATTATGGTGTCAACTTAAATAATTCAACTATACTATGTGATAATACAAGTGCCATTTCAATTGCACAAAATCCAGTATTGTATTCTAGAACCAAGCATATAGACATTAGACATCATTTCATTAGAGATTGTGTTGACAAACATAAGATTAAACTTGAATTTATCTCTACTGATTTGCAAAGAACAGACACATTCACTAAGCCATTGGATCAACCGGCATAAAGTTCGATCATGGTTTCGATATTGATTTTGACTCTTTCCAACAGTCAGATCAAATTTTCATAAATATTCTACAGCTATTTGAGGAACAAAATCTGAAGCAGTTCATGTCTGATAGAATCAGGATTCCTATGACGGAAATCATGGAATGGGTTGGCTCTTCTTCTTCAATAGAGACTAAAATGACTGGGACTACCAGTTGTACTCAGGTGATTCTTTCTCCCTCCGTTCTCTCTGAACTTTTCAATTTGAAAACTGGAGAAGATGATCTAGAACTAGATGATAAGGAATATAAAGATATGTTGGCTATTATTGGTCACTTCGGCGAAAACCCTAACAAACTGTATACGAAAAATTTCTCCCCGACATATAAATTTCTTGCAGATGCCGTTGGGAAGGTGCTGTTTGCTAAGCATACAGCACATGACTACATCTTCAGGCAATAATTCCTGGTTATGGCTGCCCTGGTCAGTAAGAAAAGTGTGAACTGGCCACAAATTCTGTTTGACCTAATCAGGAGAAAGAACAACAAAAAGGATGTTTGTTATGGCAGAATCTTGGGCTTGTTCCTGAAAGCCAAGGCCAATGCACTACTGCTATCTCAGACAACATGCATCAATGCATCTAAGAAGCTCTCATCTGCCCTCTTTGGCAGATGGGAGAGGACTATTATAAAGCCATCTAAGGGCAAGTCCTCTTCCTCTAAATCTTCTGAAAGTACAAGGGCTACATCAGCCACTCCTCACCCCTCTGCAGAGATTTCATCCACCCCTCCACCTCTTCCTGATTCTCAAGCTCCATCTCAGCCTCAAGTTCAACAAACCCCAGCCTCCATTTCTATTCTAATACATACCCCTACACCTCCAGCATCTCCAATTCCTTCTTCCCCTACACATATTCCATCCAATTCTCCCTCCCGTAGGGCTGATACATCCATCCCTACTCCTCCCCAATCTCCTTTTCCATCTCATCTTGTTGATATCCCCCTCTCCACTCTCTCTTCAATCCCATCTTTCAATTTACTTTCATTTTCTCTGAACACTCCTTCTCCTCACCAATCTCCTCAACAGGACCCCCTTGCAGACACTTCCAACCAACCATCTCCTCCAGCAACTATCTTCACTACCTCTATCCCTTCTCAACCATCTCTTGCCCAAACATCTGACTCCACATCTTTGAATCCCTCTATCATCCAACCACTTCTTGAGCTCCTCAAGCCTATCCTCCAAACCATCATTGTAGAGGCTATTTCCCCTCTGTCTATCTCCATATCATCTCTTTCTGCTCAAATCTCTACTCTCACCTCTACACTCTCTTCATCTGGGGGCCTGGCTTCAGTATATACTGAAACCAGGAAGGGGGAGATACTTAATGATGAAGTAGCAACAGCAGCACCAGCAGCAGCAGTAGGAACAAATGTTGATATGGAACCAGATTTTCTACATTTTCTTGATACTGATAAGGAATCAGATGATATAGAGATAACTGACTCAGTAGCAGATGTAGATAATCAAGGTACAGATATTATAGTATCCAATGCTCAAGAGACCAGCTTGCCAGAAGTTCTACCTAGAAGGGTCTACTTCATTAAATCTAAAGTAAATCTACATACTCTGCTGAAAATTTTTGGATCTTATATTCAGTTCTGCCTCTCTTCTCCCACTCAATCATCCAGAGCAATAGTATGCTACACCTCCCCTGCAAGTTCAGAAGTGTTAGCCATTATAAAAAAAAGTCTGATAGCTCCTCCAGTAGCATTATATGAACAAAGATTTAGCCCTCCCGTGCCAACTTATATCATGGATAATAGCATTATTCCTAGTCTAGATGATCTAATAAAGTAGGACATTGCTATGGAAGCTGAAGCAGTTGAAGCTGAAGTTGTTCCCACTCAAGCTAGCAAAGAAATTCCCAAGGATCTGATCAGTCAGATTGATGAAATGTATGACAATCCTTTGTCTTCTGATGATGATGATGATGATTCTTATGATGCTCCTAAGAGGAAGCTAATCTCCAAGAAAAGGAAAGCACCTCCTCCACCTGCTCCAAAACCTAAGTCTACAAATGATATTCCATACTACATTCTGCAAAACATAACTCCTTATAAGGGTATGCTAGCTTTGATGTGGCTATCCAAGAATGAACAAAAGAGAAGAAAGAAAAGCAGAAGATACTCTCCTCCACCTGAGAAATTCAAAAGGCATCCTCCTCCTCCTCCTCCAGCTACAAGTGCCTCAGAAACCTTATCTCAGAGCTCAGAAGGATTCATTAAACCTACTCTCACTAAAACTTATCAGAGACAGGGAAGACCTTCTCACTCTTATGGAGACAGTCAGCATAAACAGAGACATCAGTCTTATTCCAGACATCAGTCAGCTCAACAGCCTATCCCTCAGCCAACTTTTTCCCCTCCCCCATCTCCTGGTAAAGCTAATGACCCTGAAGAACCTCCAATTCAAGCTTATGATCCTGAAACTAGTCCAACTACAAGAATGGCTAGATTCAAGGAATCTGTGGTATCAGGCAAGCCAAAGAAAAAGGTCAAGACTCTTCTCAGTTCTTACTATGTCTAGCTACAGGAAGAGAGAGTTTGAAAGATATCAAGTAGGAAAATTATTCAATGCTGATGAATACATGAGTCTACATCCTGAAGCAGTGGTTCCAAGAACTACCTCACAAAAGACTATTGGTGATGCTGATATAACCATGACTATGAAGCAAGCTCATGATCCAAATAGGATAATCAAATTTGCTAAGCCTTCTGATTCTCACAAGAACATTTAAATTATCTATTTTCTGTGTTTTCTGTGAACAATCTGGGTACATAGCTTTATAAAGGTACTGATAGCTTATTTATTCTATCAGTTATCTCAGTTTTTATGCTATGTTTACCTCATTTTGTCTTGTGATCTTTATCTGTTTTTGGTTGAAGTAACCTCACCCAAATAGGGGGAGATTGTTGGAACCCCTAGGTGATTTGGGCTAGGTTCTCTTCTTAGGTTGTGACCCATATTGTATAGAAGGGTCAAATTTTATGTGTTTCTAGATTCTATGCCATGTTCTTAGAGTCAACAGATCAAAGGAAAAACCTACAACACTGCCAAAGACTCAAGACTTAGAGAAATAAAGAATTAGAAAAATAAATCTACATTCATCAATCTTAGGTCGACGATAGTCGTGCTCAGCTCGACTAACTCAGAGCTAAAATCTATGAGCTGAGCGTGACGAACTCTATTCTCAGATCGACTAACTCTTCAACACTCAGCACCATAATTCAATCAAAGCCTAGGCTGACTCAGAGACAAAGTACACTCGATGCCAGATGTGTTATTCACTCAACGCCGACAGATTGATCAAGTTCTTAGGTCGACTAACTTTACAGTCTCAGGTCGACGAACATAGAGCGCAGAATTAGTCTGTTTATGCACAGCAGTTGATTCACAGAGCTCAGGTCGACGAAAGCTGATCTCAGTTCGACGAAGGATGATCAGAGGTTGACGAAATCTCAGTTCGACGAAAGCTGATTAGAGGTCGACGAAAGCTGATCTCAGGTCGACGAAAACTAGCCGTTACTGGCAGCATTGATTGCTAACATCCTCCATGGAATTAATTGCTTATATCTCGGGACATACATAGAATAGAATAATTGACAACATTCTTGCCGTTTTTCGTTCCCAAGATTTCGGCTGAACATTTATTGCAGAGTTTTTTTTTGAATTCGACGAAGTTGTCGTTATCTGATACATATCTCCCTGCCAAGAAAACAACAAGATACAGAAGAGCAGAGATTGATCAACAACTGGAGTCACAGCAAAGAAAACATCTGAAAGTGCAGTGAAATACATCTCTCAGAAAATTTACTGCTCTCAAGAGAAGAAGAAAGAACAACCATCACCATCAAGAGTCTTTCTTTCTCTCCCTCTTTGTTTTCAGGGATCTCAAGTGACAGCAACATTCAAATAAGTCAAGGATCTCTGAAAAGCGGAAGGCCTACTGACCCTTTTACAAAGCTTCCTCTCCTGAACCATTCAAGATCTCAGGGGGAGCCTTGTCATCAACAACTCAGAATCCACATAGTCTTCTCACTGTGTTTTGAGAAAAGAAGACTTTCATCAAACTCTCATCCCACCTCTATACAGGGTTTTAATTTCCTTCAAAATTATTCTGGTTGTAAGTCTCCTTCCAAAAGACTTGGGTTGGTTTTTGAGCACTTGATCAAAAGCTCATTGGTGGCAGTCACCTGATCAAAACCTGTAGTGGATTCCTACCTAGGGTGGTAGAAGAGTGGATGTACCCAAGTTTGGGGAACCACTATAAAATTCTTGTGTTGTCTGTGTGTCTGTGATCTTCTCTTGTGCTTGTGCTGTGATATAATGCTTGTTGTGTAGCTTAGTTAATTTTCTCTAGTTCACTTGCTGCACTTGTACACTTACCTTTTATTTCAGCAAAAGGGAAAAGTTTTCAAAAACTCTATTACCCCCCCCCCCTCTAGAGTTATTCAGAGCTTACCCTATCTTTCAGCAGTAATCAGCCTTTGAATTTTGAATAGAATCCTTGAATTACAGCTCAGAATCTGGAGGTTGAAACGGCTGGAAATTGTCTTTGATGTGTTTCCTCAACTCTCCCAGTAAATAAGTCGTGTAATTAACTTTGTGAAGGTCATAATTAATGTTATCAAGAAACGGCTATATTCTTGAAAATATGAGCATTAATTATCAGAGAATTACTGCCTTAGAACAATACAAATTGTAAGTCAAAATACGGCAAACTGATGCTGAAAGAAATTTGTCAAACTCAGGACAGATTTCATCGACCTGAACTCCAAGTTCATCGAGCTAAGAAATCTTCTTCGTCAAGCTAAGCTCAGAGATTATTATTCTGGAAAATAACTGTCAATACTGAGTTTCAAGTTCGTCGAGCTGAGATAGACTTTTGTCGACCAGAGAATCTGAGTAGAAGATCAAAAATCATCGGCCTGAGCTCGGATATCGTCGAGCTTAGCTCAGAGTTAAAACTCTGAGTTCGTCGATCTGCAATCGACGATCGTCGAGTTGAGTTCGAAGAACTTCGAATTGATTCTCTAAACTCCTTAAAACTGCATTTCTTCTAAGTCTAAAACTCTGAATTCTTCTGAGGGCTGGATCAAAGATGTTTAACCTAGTCAGACTGACCTAGACCTTAGAACTAACAAATTGACCCTAGGCTATATATGGTGGGTCAATAACCTAATAGTGAACCTAGCTCAAATCCAAACTGGGGTTTCAGCAATCTTCCCTTATTTGGGTGAGGTCACTAAATAAAATAGAAAAGCATAAAAACACAAAGCAATATAAATATCTGACAGAATTTAAACTATTCAGCAGTTATGATATGGCTAAGTTCGTTACACAAATGAATCACAGAGAAATAAATGTTTAAGATATATCAGAGGGAGGAGCAGAAGATGATTTAGCGAAAGCAATTGTCCTGTTAGGATTTTTTGCTTCATTTTGAGACATCTTCAGGTCTTGAACTCCAAGAAGTGTCACAGTTACAGCTCTAGGCACTATAGCTTCTGGATGAACCTGCATGTATTCATTGGGATCAAATAAATTTCAGTCTACCTGAAATTGATCTAACTCCTTCTGTCTATAGGTAGACATTGTAGTGAATTTAGATGGATCTGCACCTTCTGCTCTGGCTTTGTTAATTTTAGATAGACCAATCAGCTCTTGAAATCTTGCCATTTTGAAATTGGGATCTAATTCAGGTTCATAAGCTAGAGAGAGGTCTCTCTAGATTGGTTTTAGGAGCATCCTGAGAAGACTTTTGAGGATTTTTGAATAAAATGGATTGTTGTTGAAAGTTGGTTGGAGGGAAGGACTGCTGAGGTTGGCCTGAATAATTAGACCTTGGAGGTCTGCATTGACAATACTTCCCAGCTGGTCTGGAAGACTGATGGGAGGTTGGCCTTTGAGACTGAGAGCTACTAGAGGCTGGCTTCTGAATCTTAGAAACATTTCCTGATGCACCTGCAGCAGGAGGAGGAGGTCCTCTCCTAGTCTGCTTAGGTGGGGAACTGTATCTTTTCCTTTTCTTTCTTTCCTTGAGCTCATTCTTAGAGAATCTCATCCATTGAGGCATATTTGGAGTGAGAGGAACATTGTGCAGAATGTAGTAAAGAGTATCAGCAGTAGGATTAGGCTTAGGAACAGCCTTGGAAGGAGCTTTTCTCTTTTTAGACTTTGTCTTCTTAGGACTAGAATCATCAGAATCCTCATCATCATCAGAAGATTCAGGAGGATTATCATATAGATCATCAATCTCTTTTAGAGCTTCTTTAGAAATGAGCTTCTCAGCTTGAGGCTGTACTTGAATTGCTGGCTCTGCAAAAATTTCTATAACAATCTGATTGCTTTCTTCTTCCATGTCTTCAAACATAATATCATCCAAGTCTGGCATAGGGGACTCAGCCCACTTAAAGGTTAAAGGGGAAAGAGTCTTTGGCTCTGAGAAAACTGTAGGCTCTATAAACATGGGAACTGGAAAACTTGCCTTCAGTTGCTTCACAACTCCAGGACTTATGGGTGAGGTATATCAAACTATAGCCTTGGAATGTTGTTATTCAGAACTTGGTAAAGAATTTAGATGCACATAATTAAAAGAATCTAACAAATGAAATAAATCAACTGTGGGATTGATAATACAATCACCAACAGTTGTAATCTCTGGAATTGCTACTATTGCATCTGTACAAACATTTCAATGTCAACTGTTGCTGCTGCAACTGCTGGTACTGAACCTGGTGTTGGAACTACTACTGCCACTATTAGAGGAGGAGCTGGAGAAGAAACTGCTGCTAGAATTGGAGCTTCTTCATTGAACATCTCCCCCTGCCTGGTTTCAGAGAGTCCTGAAGACAGGCCCCCAAAAGAAGGGACAGAAGTGAGAGCAACAATTTGAGTAGAGAGAGGAAATGAAGGCAGAAAGAGGAGCAATAGCTTCAACTATTAGCTGCTTAAGAGATGGACTAATAAATGTAAGAAGATCTTTAACAATATTAGAGAAATTAAGATAAAGGGGTTCTGGAGTGGAGGAGTATAGGTGGTATGATGGCCACAGTTAGAACATACAGAGAAGGAATGGGAAAGATCAGTATGGAGGTGTTCTGGGAATATGGAAGGAGGGTTAGATGGAATGGAGGATGGAATTGTAGTGGTGGTGGTTTCCTGGATGGGGGATTGAGCTGGGGAAATGTGGATTGGAGAGTTTTGTGGAGATGGTTGAGGAGACAGTAAGTTGAAGTTAGGCTGTGATGAGATGGATGGAATATCATTGAGATGAATTTGAACTGGAGATTGAGGTGGAATGAAATCAGTCAAAATTTCATCCTGAGATGGAGATGGAATATCCTCATGGATGAGGATGGGGAAATATGGAGGTGATGGAGGTGGAAGAGGTGAAGTAGGAGGGATAATTGATGATGGTTGTTGTTGTTGAGGAGGTAAAGGAATTCTGATGGAAGGGATAATATCTTCTGGTGGTGGGGGAGTGGCTATAACTTCCCTGGTGTCCTCATAATTCCTGGAAGAGGAGGAAGCCTTGGATGGCTTAGGTATGGTCCTCCCCCATCTACCAAACAAGGCAGAAGTTAGCCTCTTGGAGGCATTGATGAATATGGTCTGGGAGACCAGTAGTTCAAGATTCTTGGCCTGTAGGAAGATTCCTAAAATCCTTCCAAAACAGACTTCCTTTTTGGAATTCTTCTTCTTAATCAAATCAAACAATAACTTTCCCCAATTTACTGCTTTCTTATTAACCAGGGCACACATCACCAAGAATTGGTGCCTGGTAATATAGTCATGGGCTATGTGTTTGTCCAGCAAAACCTTACCAACAACATCTGCCAAGAATTTATACTCAACAGATAAAATCTTTTTCAGTAGATTGTTAGGGTTTCCTTCAAAGTGACCCATTTTAATCAGCATAGAATCATATTCAGAACTTTCTATATCAATGTCCTCTTCTCCATTCACAAAACCAAAAACCTCAGATAAAATAACAGGAGTTAGGGTAACCTATTGTCCAGCGATTGAACCTATCATTGTCTCTGCATCTGGGGAAGAAGAAGTATAGACCCACTCTCTGATCTCTGCTACTAGCAGTTTGATCCTTGTGGTCATAATCTTCTTCAGTTGTTGATCTTCAAATAATTGCAGAATGTCCGTGAAGATCTGATCCGAATGACTGAAAGACTCGAAATCGACGTCAAAACCAGTATCATATTTCATGCTTGAAAGAGAGATCGCCGGAATCGCCATTATTTTCCTGTAAAAATGAGAGAGAGAGAGAGATTAAGTGCAAGAGAACTAGAAAGCGCGGGATGGAGCTCGAAGAAAACCTAAATATAAGGTTTTGAGAATATGAACCGGCAAACTCCGTCCTGCAAAAAAGAAAACAAATCTTCATTCTCAGGTCGACAAAAAATTTCATGAAGAAATGATATCATAGATCTCAGTTTGAAGAGGGGAAAAATTTTGGTCGTTCTCAAGTCGACGAAAACTTTTCTGAAGCAAGATCGTCGATCTCCGCTCGACGAAAATAACTTCACACAGAGAGTTCGTCGATCTTAGGTCGACAAAATTTCTCAAGAACAGTTCTCAGATCGTCGATCTCCGTTCGACAAACTGTGACTAATTCTTCGACCTTGGACAGAAATTAAATTAGCCTTCTCCATTGATCATACCTAGCTGATTCAGAAAGAACATATGTTTCTTCTCATCTAAAGGTTTAGTGAAGATGTCTGCTCTTTGAAAATCAGTAAAGATAAAGACAAGATTAATTTTCGTTTTGTCCACACAATCTCTAATGAAATGATGTCTAATTTCTATATGCTTTGTCCTACTATGATGCACTGGATTTTGTGCAATGGAAATTGCACTGGTACTATCACAGAAAATAGTTGAATTTTAGATTGTATCCATAATCCAGGAGTTGGTTTTGAATCCACAATATTTGTGAACAACAACTACCAGCTGCAATATATTCAGCTTCTGCAGTTGAAGTAGACACGAAGGTTTGTTTCTTACAAAACCAAGACACAAGCCTATCACCAAGGAACTGGCATATTCCTGATGTGCTTTTCTTGTCAACTCTATATCCAACAAAGTTAGCATTTGAGAATCCAGTTAATACAAATTCTGACTCGGTTGGATAAAAGAGTCCTAGATTTGGGCAATCCTTTATATATCTCAAAAAAAAAATTAAGAAAATAAGGTGAGATTCTTTATGGTTCACCTAGAACTTAGCACAAAGACATGTAGCAAATATTATGTCTGGCCTACTAGCTTTGAGATACAATAAGGACCCAATAATAGCCTTATATGTTTTCTGATCAACTGGTTTGCCATGTTCATCAAAATCAATCACAGTATTGGAAGCCATGGGTGTTTTCTTGGCTGAGGCATCAGTCATCCCAAATCTTTTGATTAGCTCCTTGGCATATTTGGATTGGGAGATGAAAATGTCATCAGGGGATTGCTTCACTTGGAGACCAAGGAAGTAAGAAAGCTCACCCATGCTACTCATTTCAAACTTGGAATGTATCAGGTCAGAAAACCTTTTGCAAAGTTTGGAATAAGTAGAGCCAAAAATGATGTCATCTGCATATATTTGTACTAATAATATGTTATTTTTATGATGTCTAGTAAACAAGGTCCTATCTACAATGCCTTTAGTGAACTTATGCTCTACAAGAAAGCTAGCTAGGGTTCATACCAAGCTCTTGGAGCTTGCTTTAAACCATAGAGAGATTTAAGCAATTTGAAAACAAAGGAGGGATGAGTTGGAGAAATAAAACCTGGTGGTTGTTGAATATATACTTCCTCTTTGAGTTCACCATTCAAGAAAGCACTCTGATATCCATTTGGTAGACTTTGAACTTTTTATAGGCTGCATAGGCAAGAAAAATTCTGATAGCCTCAAGCCTTGCGACAGGTGCAAAGGTTTGATCATAATCAATTCCTTCTTCCTGTCTATAACCTTGAGCTACTAGTCTATCTTTATTCCTTATGATAGCTCCTTATGCATCCAATTTATTTCTGAATACCCATCTAGTTCTAATGACTTGGAAATCTTTGGGTCTAGGAACTAAATCCCAAACTCTGCATCTCTCAAACTGATTGAGCTCCCCTTGCATTACAATAATCCAGTGGGGATCTTGCTCTGCATCTTTTATGGATTGGGGCTCAAGTTGAGATATGAAGCAAGCTTGCATCAAATTTTGGTTGAGTTGATGCCTTGTTTATACACCAACTGATATGTCTCCAATCACTTGAGATACAGAGTGATCTCTAAGTGTGACAAGATTAGTTTGAGGAGTTGGTTCAGCAACAGCATTGGGAATTAATTCCTCTTATGGAATTAAATTTGCTATTGAAGGTTCAGCAATTATATCAATGATCTCTTCTTCACTATCTTCATCAATATGTGGAGAAGGATGTGATTCAGCCTCATTGGTGAGGTTCAGATCATCCAATTTCTCACACAGTTAGGGCACCTGTAATAAGTTACTGGTAGAAGAATCTTTCTCCTTGTAAAACATGTTTGCTTCATCAAAAGAAATATGAACAGATTCTTCCATTTTCAAAGTAGACTTATAAAATATCCTATAAGTCTTGCTGACTTGGGAATATACAAGAAAAATTCCCATTGCAGCTTTGGCCTCAAATTTTCTAAGGTGTTTCTTGTTATTATTATGAATATAACATACACAACTAAAGATTCTAAAATAGTCTATTTTAGGTTACTTCCCTTTGAGTAATTCATAGAGAGTCTTGCCCTTAAGTTTATGTATTAAACTCCTATTCAGGACATAGTTTGTTGTGCTTATAGCCTCTGGCCAAAAGGATAGGAGCAAGTAAGCATCTGCAAGCAATATTCCTGCAGCTTCAATGAGAGTTCTGTTTTTTCCTTTCTGCTACCCTATTTTGTTGAGGAGTTCTAGGAGCAGAGAAGCAATGCACGATACCTTCCATCTCACAGAATTCTTGTATAAGAAGAGATTCAAACTCATTACCACGATCACTTCTGATCAATGCAACTAGAGTAGAATACTCAATCTTTATGCTCTTAAGAAAATTCGTCAAAACTTTAAAGTTATCTGACTTGTTTCTCAAAAAGAACACCTAAGTGAACATAGAGAAATCATCTACAATAACTAAGGTATAAGATTTCCCTCCCAAGCTCTGTACAGTAATGGGTCCAAATAGATCCATATTTAGCAGGTATAGAATCCTGCGTGAATCACTCTTATTAATATATTTAAAATTATTTTTTGATTGTTTGCCTAATTGACAAGCCCTGCAGAGGCTTTCCTTCTTGTAGGGGCCAGAAGGCAATCCTCTTACAAGGTTGTCCCTTGAGAGTTTAGCAATATTTTTCAGATTAACATGTCTTAATCTTTTATGTCATAGATCATTATTATTACTAATTTGATTAAATAGTCAAATTTCTGACCTAGCAGATTTGAAGTTTACTACATAAATATTTTCTTGCCTAAGGCCAGTTAAGACAGTTTTATTATCTATAGAAGAAATAATGCAAGAAGAATGGTTACAGGATACCTGATAACCTTCATCACATAATTGGCTTATGGACATCAGGTTATGTTTTAGACCACTCACATATGCTACTTTCCTAAAAGTTACAGCTCTAACCTTGACAATCCTATAGCCTTTAGTTTGGCCATAGTTGGAGTCACCAAATATTACCTTTGGACCAAGCTTGGACTTATAGTGTGTTAAGTTATCCTTGCTTCCTGTCATGTGCTTTGAGTATCCACTATCCAGGTACCACTGTTCCTTTGTGGTAGGATAGTCTTTTACCTGCAAAATGAAAAGTTAAGTGTTCTTGACCCAAGTAACCTTGGGTCCTTGATTCTTTTCAAATTTAAAACTAGAGATGTAAGAGCATTCAGGTTGGTTCTTATATCCTAGAGGGTGAAATTTCCTAGGTGGAATTATCCATTGGGTAAATGGGTTAACAAATTCTTTTGGTTGATTAAATGTTCTGGGATAATTTGAATTTCTATTAAGTTGAACTAGGATTGACGAATTCTGATAAGTTCGTCAAACTGAGTTCGACGAATAGGGATGAGTTCGTCGAACTCCGCTCAGAGAATGGAAATATTCATTCTATGTGCCCCAATATCATCGATCTCGGCTCGACGAACCATATTGGTTTCGTCGATCGCTATTCGAAGAATAGTTGTAATAGAAATCTGCGTTCAAAGTTCGTCGACTTGAGTTCGATGAACTGTACACATTTCGTCAATCTGAGTTCGACGAAATCTGTTGAACATTATTATGATTAAGATTTTTCTTGTTCTTTCTCTTTTTCTTAGGTTTCTGTTTTAATTCAGTTGGTTTATTATTCTCCTCTACTTTTTCTTTACCCTTTTCTGATATGAATTTAATTGGGGTTGAGAGAATGTTTTTCTGAATTAAATGAGGTTGACTTGATGAAGCACCTAAGTCCAGCTTGTCATTGAGCCTAGCATTTATAGTGTTTATGATGTCCATCAATTTGATGCTTCTCCCATTTAGGGATTCTTCAAATTACTTAGCCACATTCAGTTTAATTTTTAATGAAGTAATTTGTTTTGAAGCTATAACTAGTTTATCTTTTAACTCAATATTTTCAGATAACAGATTATCATGTTCAGTTAGCTTATCTCTGAGAAGCTTGATTTCTTTCTCAGATTTTATTAAGTCATTACATAACAATTTAAATTCAGTTTTAAAATGATCTGAATTAAAATCAAATGAGGATATTACCTGATCCTCTTTAGATTTAGATTTTTCTTCAAATTGCTCAACTTCTGACAGATGGCCTGAAGCATTGATGTCCATCAAGCAAACTTCCTTTGCTTTAGCTTCTTCTTCATCTTCACTGGAGCTGGAATATGAAGATTCTTCTTTTGTTTCACTCCAAGTTTCTGTAACAAAGCCTTTCTCCTTCCTCTTATACTTGCTTGAGGAGGGCTTGCTGTACTGCTTTTTGGAGTCCTTGTCTCTTCTTTTCTCCTTCTTGTGATTTTCTGGACATTCAGGAAGAATGTGTCCAGGTTTCTGCAACCAAAGCAGACAATTTCCTTGGTAGGAGTTTTGTCATATCTTGGTCTGTCATCTTGTCTGGATGACTTCTTTCTGAAATCTTTTCTGTCCAACTTGTAAAATCTTTTGGCCAGTAAGCTTAGGAGTTCATCATTTCATGATGGAACTTCTGGTCCTTCGGATGCTTTGAAAGCAATGTTTTGCTCTTTCCTTCCTGATAAGGAGATCTTCTGCTCAACTGCTTCTCGTCTTTATAAGTTGCGCATAGGATTTGAGCTTGCCTAATAGAGACTCAGTGGATATTTCATTCAGGCTTCTGGCCTCCTTGATTGGCCAGATCCTGGAGTCCCATGTGCTGGGGAAGCACATAAGAATCTTGTCATTTATCTCAGTCAGTGAGATATTTTTGTCCAGGTTCTTCAGCTCATTGATAATTAGGCTGAGTCTGTTATACATGTCAGCCTCAGATTCATCTTTTTAGAAATTCTCATATTAAGAGATGAGATCTTCTGTCCTTCCTCTCATCAGCTGATCTTGCAACCATTTGGTTTAGAGAGTCCCAAATAGCTTTTGCTGAAGTTCACTCAGCCACCTTCTGGAATATGTCATCTGACATGGTTTGTGCTAGAATGTTCATAGCCTTTGCATCAACAATCTTTGCCTTCTTCTGTACATCAGTCCACTCAGGAGGTGGAACTGCATTTGTGCTTGAAGTAGTAGCCTCTGGAAGTGGAGGACCTGTAAAAATGGAATTGCAGATATCTTCATCAATAGAGTTCATGATAGTTTGATCTTTACCTTCCAGATTGCATACTGGAGTTCTGGTGCTTGAATATTCTTTATTCTATACCATGACATAAGAGAGACACTAGAGGTATTAAGATCTATAAAAGGAACTTTTGATTTAGGTATTAGCCAGTGAAATCAAATGAACACCCCTTTGATACTAATTAAAAGTGAGGGGATAGATCTGACTAACTCTAGAGGGGGTGAATAGAGTATTTTAAAAACTTTTATTAGTTTTTATAGCGAAATTAAAATAAGTGATATTAAAGTATATAAAGAGAAGTAAAAACAAAAATATCACAGCACAACAAAATAAGAAATAGAACAGCCAGACGACACAAGGAAATTATAGTGGTTCCCCAAAACTGGGTACATCCACTCTTCTACCACCCTGGTAGGAATCTACTAAAAGATTTTTGATTAGTTGCCCTGCCACCACAGGTTTTTTCTCAGGTTCCCTGTCATCATAAGATCTATTTCAAGGGAGATCTCACAACCCTTTAGGATTTTGATCAGGTGCCTAAAAACCAATCCAAGTCTTTTGATGAGGAGACTTGATAACCAACAGTACCTTTTGAAGGGAGTTAAAAATCTTGTATACAGTGAGGTAAAGAAAGTGATGGTGTCTTCTCTTTCTCAAAAAACTTGAGAAGACAAGTGGATTCTATTGTCAAAGCTCCCCCTGAGATGAAGAAAGGTTCAAGAAGATGAGAGCTTTGCTCAGGGTGTAGGCCTTCAACTAGCTTGATGTTTCTTCAGGAGGCTTTTAGACAGATGAATGTTGTTTATCTCTGAAGAATCCTGAAGCCAGAAACTAAAGAAGACTAATGATCTTTTTGTTGTTCTTCTTCTTCAATTTCCTGTAAGCACACTAGCAATATTCAACATAGAGAATGTATTCTATATATCTGTTATTCTCTGTATATTTTTCTTTTGTATCACTATATCTCATGTGTATGTTGTTAAGAGGAAGGGGAAAAACCCTTTTAATATTCTGTGCAGTAATCAGCCTTTGAATTTTGACTAGAATCCTTGAATTAATGCTCAGAATCTGGAGGTTGAAACGGCTGGAAATTGTCTTTAATGTGTTTCCTCAACTGTCCCAGTAAATAAGTCAAGTAATTAACTCTGTGAAGACCATAATTAATGTTATCAAGAAATGGCTATATTCTTGAAAATATGAGCATTAATCATCAGAGAATTACTGCATTAGAACAATACAAATTGAAGTCAAAATACGACAAACTGATGCTGAAAGAAATTTGTCAAACTCAGGACAGATTTCGTTGACCTGAACTCCAAGTTCGTCGAGCTGAGAAATCTTCTTCGTCGAGCTGAGCTCAGAGATTATTATTTTGGAAAATAACTGTCAATGTTGAGTTCCAAGTTCGTCGAGCTGAGATAGACTTTCGTCGACCAAAGAATCTGAGTATAAGAACAAAAATCGTCGACCTGAGCTCGAATATCATCGAGCTTAACTCAGAGTTAAAACTCTGAGTTCGTCGATCTGCGATCGATGATCGTCGAGCTGAGTTCAAAGAACTTCGAACTGATTCTCTGAACTCTTTAAAACTGCATTTCTTCTAAGTCTTAAACTCTGAATTCTTCTGAGGGCTGGATCAAAGATGTCTAACCTAGTCAGACTGACCTAGATCTTAGAACTTACAAATTGACCCTAGGCTATAGATGGTGGGTCAATAACCTAATAGTGAACCTAACCCAAATCCAAACTGGGGTTCCAACACAAACTAAGCCGCGAGCCTGACTCGTGCAACCTCGCAAGGTCCTGCCCCCCTTTCCCGACAAAGCTGCGGACCTGAGCCGTAAGCCTGACTCGTGCAACCTCGTAAGGGACTACCCCCATTTCGCGACAAAGTCGCAGACCTGAGCCGTGCAGACTAAGCCACAATCCTGACTCATGCAACCTCGCAAGGGCCTGCCTCCCTTTCGCGACAAAGCCGCGGACCTGAGCCGTGCAGACTAAGCCGTGAGCCTGACTCGAGCAACCTCGCAAGGGCCCGCCCCCCTTTCGAAATAAAGCTGTGGGCTAGAGCCGCGCAAACAAAGCCGTAGACAAGAGCCGCACAAACAAAACATCTAAAATGGCATAAAGAAATAATGTCATACAAAACAGCTGAAATAATATAAAAGGGATAATCAGCGCCTAAGGGCAACAAAAACAAATACTGAACAAAAGGCAGAAAATAGTACGACTAACTAAACAACAAAATGCAAATACACAACTGCGAAGATATAAGAGCTACTACTCGTCCTCGGCATCTGAGTCAGAATGCTCATCCTCGGAAATATCTGCAAAGCTGAAGCCGGATATGTCACATCCCAAGCTCTTGCTGACTAAGAGGAAGGCCTTCGAGACACCGTGCCAGAGTGCTAGCTCACGAACATCATCCATCTTAAGGCTCCACCTCCTTGGACCAAATCTCGTGACGAACCTCCTCTGCAATCAAATAACGGTCTCGCATGTAGTCCAGTGATTCCAGGTACTCTGTAAGTCTCGCAGCCTTCAACTCTAACGCATGGCTATCAGAAGACAACATCTCCACTTGGTCCTTCGTCGCCCGAAGCTGAGTCTCAAGGCCGGTGGCTTCCTCCCGTACCGTCTGTAACTGGGTCTCCAAGCTCGAAGTATCCTCCTTCGAGTGCTTCAACATCTGGGTGGTCCTCTCCACCGGGGTCTTCTCTACCTCTAGGGCTGCACGTGCAGCCTCTAGCTCGGATTTCAGCCCCGACCTGATCCGGCGGAACCGCGTGATATCCCGATCATGCTCCTCCTTCAAGGAGGCAAGCGAGCTTGACGTCAACCGAAACTTCTCCTGAAGAGCAAGGTACCCATCTTTCAAACTCACATAATGGTCATTCCATGTTACGGCAATCTGGGCCTGGGTCTCTATCTGCACAAGGAAAAGACCAGAGTTAGCACCAAATAACAAAGAAAATGAAGAAAGGAATCTTTACAACAATCAAGGTGTTACCGCATCACTCATCACCCTTAAGGAAGAGGACATTCGTGGAGCCTCTAACTCCGAAGACACCTAAGGAACTGGAGACGTAAGTATCTGCACCTCAGGAGTTGACTCGGGACAAGCATCAGAAGAAGCCACTGTAACCACCGCATCAAGGTCACCAGGAGGGGCCGCCACAGCTTTCCTCTTTCGGCCCCCTCCCTGAGAAGTCCCAGACGTCTCAGCTGTGTCCGAAGAGATACCACACCGCAACAAGCGTTTCTCCTCCACATAGACGAAAATATTTAAAAGGCGGTTGGCTAGTTCGCGAGGCTCTGAAAACCCAAGCACCGGGGAAAATTCTCGTTCCTTTCCCCTCACACAAGGACAGTGGTAAGGCAGCGTGTCCCACACCTTGGGAAGGCCCCATGAATTCCTAAAATACCCAAACAAAGTATTACCATGTCGGCGATCTTTGCGAGGCTCAAACTCCAACCAACTTTTGTTACTGAGGACCTCCACCCGCTCGCCACCATCGGAGTGGACATCGCACCAATCTCGAAATTGGTCCAAGGAAAACCATCCTCCATTCTCGCGAAAAAAGGCAACTAAGCCCATAATTCGGGCAATTCCAACTGGGACAAACTGAGAAATCGGCACCCCACAGAACTTCAAGATCTCGATCACCTCCTCGCATGGTGGGAAGAGGAAGCCAGACCTCAGGGAAACTTCACAAATCATCAACCAGTCGCAAGGTGGATTCTGGACTCGCTCCTCGGAATGTGGAATCCTCACCTCCAAATCTGCAGGAAGCCCATATTTCTTCCTCCAGATTTCAACACCGTCATCGGTCAAAGAGGAGCACAGACGCATCAGGCCATAAGAACTCTTTGAGACCTGCAAAACACAAAAAATAGAGGAGTCGGGTTCGCCTAATAAGAAATAAAGTTAGGTTCGGAGTCGCGCATCCAATCGAGTGTAGCCCAAGCCACGTGCAAAACAAGTGCACACCCGCAAGCAAGAGCGCGCGCAACCAAGAAAAAGCCCGCTCGCACGCATGAGCAGGAGCCCGCGCATCCGCGCTGACAGGTGCACGCGCGACCGCGTGCGGGTAGGGGTGCGCGCGGCTCGGTACGCCCCCACCCGTGCGCGACATGGGGCGCGTGCACCCGCGCGTGGCATGGGGCGCGTGCACCCGCGCGCGGCCTGGGGCGCGCGCACCCTCGCACGGCCTGGGGCGCGCGCACCCAAGCGCACCCGTGTGTGGCCTGATGTGCGCGTACCTGCGCGCGTGGCATGTTGCGCGCGCACCGACGCGCGGTGTAGTGTGCGTGCACCCGCGCATGCAGATAGGTGTGCGCGGCCTGGTCCGCACACACCCACGTGCGCGGTCAAAACCGCGCCCACCCGCTCGCGCGTGTGGCTAGCCACATGCGCACCAACCCAGGCTCGCCCGGTTGCGCGCGCTCGCCTACAAAGGAATGGACGGATGATTTCGGCCGCGTGCCTTAGCTCCGCATGGACGGGCGCCTCCCTTGTCCTTGTTCGGCGTCCTCGCCGGCCGCCTTTCCTTCGGCAAATTTATTCCAGGTACCTTTGAAGCACTGCCTTTCACTGTCTCTGCCTTTACGTCGGAGTTGGTCATGACAGCAGGGAAGAAGACGGCAGTAGGAAAATCCTTATTCTCTTATTCACTTCGCTCTCCAACAATAATGATTTGGGGAGCAATTTATGGGTTGCACCTCTATATATAAGAAGGATTCTGCCATGATCTCCTCCTAAAATGGGGGATCATGGGGTTGACTAGTCAAACTACACCCCCCATGTACTCCCCATGATGAGGTAAACATGGGGGAGGACCCACTCCCTCTCTCTCCACCAAAAGCCGCCCCACTTTAGGGGGAAACCGTCGCCGACGCCAGCCGCGCCGCCGCCACCAGCCGCGCCGCCGCCGCCAGCCGCGCCGCCGCCGCCAGCCGTCCAGGCCGCCGCCACCGTGAGCCCGGCCACCGCCGCCGCTATGTCAGGCCACCTCCGCCACCAGCCTGCTGGCCTTGCCTCTGTGGGCGGCGGCCACGCTACCGCCATCATCCAGGCCGCCACTGGCCTGTCCGCCAGCCGGGCCTGGCCGCCGCCGGCCTGGCCGCCGCCGGTATGGCTGCCGCCGGCCTGGCTGCGAGCTGGGCTGCTGCAACCGGCCGGAGGCAGCCGGCCTCCATCCTTGTCGCTGCAGACCGCGGCTAGGCCGCCGCCGCTTGCCAGGCCGCCGGCACTGGCTAGGCCGCTGCCGGCCGGGCCTGGCCGCCGCCAGCCTAACCGCCAGCCGGGCTACTGCTGGCGGCAAGGCCGCCGGCAGCGGCCAAGCCGTCGGCCTAACTGTCAGCCAGGTTGCCTCTTTGCTGCCGCCCGGCCGCCTCCACCGCTCGGCCGCCCCGTCACCATGGATAGCTTGCCCGTCGTCCGATCATGGTGGGATTTCCTCGCCATCCGATCTGGGGGGTAACCACCCACCAAGTTAGTGGTGGGGCCCACCATATTCCTCTCCCGGAGGCTATAAAAGGAGCCTCAGGGCCTCCTCATAATTCACTTTTTTGGGGTCCCAGTCATCTTCTTCCTCAGGCGATAGCTTTGTCGGACTCCTCCCTCGGATCATCCTCGAGCCACCTCGAGCCACCAGTGTGCCACTAGTAGGAAAACACCTAAGTCCCGGAACGAGCAAAATAAGGAGGAAGTCGACCGTTGTAAGCGGACAAGTGCCGAAGTCGCGCTCCCAACTTCCAAGCACTAGAACCACTTCTCGGATTCCAGTGTCTAAGTCGCTCCCGCTGCACAGCCTGTTGCCCGCTGGGAACTGAAATCTCTCTCTCACCCCCAAGTTGTAACGGGCAGCGGCCTGTCGTCCCCGATTCTCCGAACACATTGTAACCGCAGACAGCTAGTTTACTTTGACAGGCACAGATCCGGTCACGTGGTTTTTTACCCAGTTGAGGGGGTTTCCCACGTCATCACATCTTGTGTCAACCTTTTATTTTCATTGACCGTGTGCGCGCTCGACCGCTATGTGAGCTAAGATGGTCCAAATAAATCTGGTCCAACCGGGGCATCGAGTTAGTCTGCAACACATATATTGACACAATCAAAGATATGTATACAAATTCAGTGGCAAGGGTGAGGATATTTGGAGGATTAACATAGGATTTCACTATCACTGTTGGCTTACATCAAGGTTCAGCTTTAAGCCTTTATCTCTTCACCCTTATCTTAGATGAGCTCACCAGACATATCCAACAAGCAATACCTTAGTGTTTATTGTTTGCGGATGATATCATTTTGGTTGATGAGACGCACGACGGTGTAAACGCAAAACTTCAATCTTGGCGAGATACTTTAAAAAAGAAGGGTTTTAGGTTGAGCAGCGCAAAGATTGAGTATATGGAGCTTAAATTTAACAGTACAAGAAGGACGAATGACTTCGTTATTTAGCTGGGTGATCAAGATATTTCCCGTAGTGAGTGTTTTAAATATCTTGGATCGATAGTTCAAAAAGACGAAGGTATTGATAAAGATGTGACACATAGAATCCAAGCAGGTTAGTTGAAGTGGAGAGGCACGTCAGGGATCTTATGTGATCGTAAAGTACCACTAAAACATATAACATCTCAACTTTTATTGGGCCACCAGAACCCTAGTGGCTCAATAAAAGTGACAAGAACCTCTACTCATGGCCCATACCCGGGTAGGAGGTAACCCTAGGCGGGAATATAGAGCTAGAGAACTCTAATTTGAGTTCTGTCAGTTCTTATGGTCTCGTATAACCAATACAAACACATTGGAACTCGTTCTGTTAAATCCTAAAGCCATATAGTTGGTATGGCAGTTCCTAGTAGAACGACATGAAAACGAGATTTTATGATATTGACCTAGAGAACTCCGATTTGAGTTCTGTCAGTTCATATGGCCTCGTATAACCAATACGAACACATTGGAACTCATTGCATCACAATTCGAAGTCTAACGACAAATATGAGCATTTTGACCGTTTTAGCGCGCTGCGAACCGCAGATTTTGGATATTTAACAAACAAACTCCGATTCGACCCCGGTCAGTGGCATTGGATTTGTATGGCCAATACGAAGTCAACCGAGTTCATCCCGATCAATTACAGAGATGGGTGGTCAACCCGTGGTCAAATAAAGCATAACTATGCACCGAAAAGTGTGCACATATAAATTATGACACGACACCCCAACTTTGACCCAACCCCGATGTCATGGACCTCTTTGGACTTTGACCAGCATGGGAGACTCACCCTAGGGTTGACTTTGGTCAAACCCCCCTAAAATTCCATTTTTGGGAAAATATTCTCAAAGAAGTGGGCACCACCTCTCCTTTACTAGCTAAGGGCTTGACCTTCCTCACCTTTTGGGCCACCCAAAGTAGCAAGGGCTTGGTAGGCGGGCCTTTGGCAAAAGCCCACCACCTTATTTCCCTTCCCTTTTTTCTTACTCCCAAGCCCACCAAGCCTCCCCCCCCCCCCCTTTGATGGCTGCCACCTAGGATCCCTAGGATGATGCCACCTGGCCTGAGCAAGTGCAAAAGGAGGGGAGGAGCACCTCCTCTCTCACGGTTTAGTCCCACATTGGGGAGGGGAGGGGTGGTCACCCTCTCCAAGCCTATAAAAGACCCTTTTTCCCGCTGCTCTCCTCCTCACAAATCTTCCTGAGCTTAGAGCACCCTCCCCGGAGCTCCAACTCGCCAAAAAAGATTTCACCACCCAAGAACCTCCACCACCCCCCATGACGGCTCAGTCGAGGCCTTACCAAGCTCCCCCAGTCCAGGTGGAAGCTCCTCCCCTTCCCATTCCTCATCTTTCCCACATATTGCATGCCCCCCCCGACAGCCGGAGCACCGTCGGCGCCACCCGAACCAAGCTCCTAGTCAGGTGGTGGTTGCGGGTGGTAAGTCACGCTCGGCACCAGTGGTGGTGCTGAGGATGAGCTACACCACCATGGATGTTCCTCCTTGACGGCGGAGGGTCATGGTGCCACCGGAAATCGCCATTCCGACAGCACACGAGAAGTGTTATTGCTCTATTTTTGTTTCTACGACGGCGGTCGGCAGTGCCAGGACGTCGGGACATCGACAGAGAGGAGCCCTACCACCGGCGCGCCGGACAGAGATGGAATTGTAGTCGGGGCAGTCATCAGAGAGGTGGTGTGGCGCGGTGGCACAAGGAGTAGAGCCACCCGCCACCCTGCTCTCGGCTTCTTGTTTTCTCAGCTGTGGCCAGCGACGTCAAGCCGATAGACCACCTCCCAAAAGGTTACCGGTCCTCGGCGAGTTAATAGGGGGGCACCGACATCAAGCAGTTGCAGGCCGGCGGTGGTAGAAGGACACCGCCTTCTTCTTCGATGGGAAGAATCCCTGTCGTCTGATCTCAGTGATGAGATTGGACGGTTGGGATTACCTTGATTGCCCCCTGCCTCAACTTATGCGTGCCCCACAATGGATCTATGGATGATCCACTGTAGGGAAAGGGTTGGACAATTAATTATCCGATGTATTCCTGGCCGCAAGATTGGACTTGATCTGCTATATGCAGACCAAAAATTTAAAATATATTTTGTATAATATTTATAAAAAAAAATCTAGGCTCTTTCGGGAAAAGTGTTGAACATGAAAATTGTTCCCCTTGATGAGGAATTCCTCCACAAAAATTTTGAGAATTTTTAGAGTCGATTTGGTATTTCCAAAAGTCCAAATAATTTTAAGTTAGCCAAATTTAAGGCCCAAAATTGCTTAAATTTTTTTGGAAAAATTACTAGGCTCATTATAGACTCTCCTAGGAGTTGTATCAAAATTTGAAAAATTTTAGATAAAAATTAAAGATTTTCTGATTTATTGAAGCCTAAAGTCACGCTCAGAAATTGATGCGCTCAATTTCTTCAAAAATAAAAATTAGAGCGCTCAACCCTCTTTGTAAATTGAATAATAAATTCAATTATTTTTATTGACGAGAGTATTCGGGGCAAGTGCCCAAGCTCTGAGGGTTCAGAGGTTTCGTGAAACCGTCGAGCGCCTCGTTTTTTCTTTAAAAGACTCTCTGGTAATTTTGGCAGACTCGGAAGATGAGAGTATGAGGAAATGAATTGCTAATTATTCTCAATGAATAATAAAGATGTAACTCTTAATAAGTCCTCCAAGTCCGATTAAGCCGTAATTAAAAAAGGGCGCAATTGAAATATTATCGGACCTTAATAATTGGTGAAACCCAAAGAAGCCTCCTAAAAACTAAAATGGAACTGAACATGGCTCTTGAGAACGGAGATGGAACTGAACATGTCTCATGAGAAAGGAGATAGAACTGAATATGCCTTATGAGAACAGAGATAGAACTGAAGCCTCTTGAATGGAGTGATTGGACTACGATTCATTTTTTTATGTCTTATTCCAGACTCGTACTGATCCAGTTCCTTTATTTGTTTTAGTTTAATTATTTCTTTTCAAGTACTCCAATCTCATTCTAGTCCTACATATTTAATTTCAGTTCAGTTCTTTTATTTAAGTACTATTCCAATCTCGTACTGGTCAAGTTCCTTTCAGTACTTACTTTAAGTTCAGTTCTTTAAGTTCAGTACTACTCCAATTTCATACTGGTCCTATTTCATTACAACATTTCAATTCTGTAGCTTATACTAATAGCATCTTCTATTACCGCACTTTTGTTGCTGCAATTTACTATTTTTAAGCATGGGTCCTGCCCTGACGGACAGTTATGTGGTAGGTTGAGCCTTAGTTGGGGATAATAGAAGTTGAAATGTTCCTCCTAAGTTAGCCCCAAATAAGTACTCCCACGCTCCTTATCAAAAGTCAAGCGAAGTGTCGTTTGCCTGAATCACTTAAAAGTATAGTAGGGCAAGCCGTTGAAGACCTGGTGCATGATAGCAAAATTGTTTTACTTGTTTGCTTGTAAATTTCTTGCGATAAATGGTGGCGGGTTAGTCACTTCGGCAGACAGATCGTACCGGTACGGGAGGTTTGACGAATCAAAGAGACAGAGAGATTGGTACCACGGGTGACCGGTCGGTATGTTTTTCCCCTTTAGGTTTCCTCCACTGGTCGGCCAAAATGTTGAATCATCGAATGTCGCACACATCCTAGAGTACACAGAGTTGTACGTTGGGGCCTGTGCTGTGCGGTACGACCACCCCAAGAAGTGGCAGGATAGACCACTATCACTGACGACCACATCGGTGAGGCTGTCACAACCCGCATTTTCACCGCATTTAATAACTTATCAGAGTAAGGGAAAATGCGTGTCATGATGCCACGTCAGCAGGAGATAACTGTGGACGCTCAGGCGAACACCTACTTAATCATGAAGAAAGATTCTTTTAGTTATTTTAAGGTAAAATCAGTTTAAGTACAGTAGTTAGTCGTATCTCTCGGCTAAGTGGTTCATCTAGTCCACAAGAAAAGTAATTAAACGTTGTGAAAAGTACTTCTTTTATTAGATTAGACACCCTACAAGAGTTTAGAGATTTCCAAAGGACACCTCAAGGCATACAAGTCCTAAATTTAGTAGAAATAAAAGTAGATTTGTACTGTCGTTAAATATAGTGATTTTACATTTTAAAATATGTAATGCATGAGGTAATAATAGTAATTTTATACTTGAAATTAAGTATCATGCAATCCTAACATAAAACATCCCAGAGAGCAAGTAATCCAAATCAATCATAAGGAAAACAATATCAGTTAGCAAGTGTCCCAAAAGAATCAACAACCATATGGGCGTCAATAATCTGACACGAACCCACAGTACAAAAGTATGTCTGAACTGAGTAAACAAACTAAATGACAAACTACCTCACTACGGCGAGGCGAAAACCACAGCCAAAACTGCTGCCCAGAAACTCCAAAACCAGCTCCACTATCTGCTACTGCTCAGAACCTGAGGCATTCCAAAGATAGAACACCTCAGCAAGAAAGTACAAGTGGTGGCAGAAAAATAAGCCAAAATAAATAAAAGTCAAAAGGGGTACCAACTCAAGACCAATAGTACTGAAGTAAAGTATAGAAGTAAAGCATCAAACAGAAAAAGAACACTTATGTGAATCATCACGTACATCATAAATACACCATATGCATAAGGCTATAAGGTGACAAATATGAGTAAATCATAAGGAAGAAATACATAACTTTTATTAGGCACCTGTGGTCGTTTCTACCCAAAAACACGGGCGAGGTGGTCACTCAACTGGACACACCCTCACGAATATAAAATCCGTCAAACTGCGAGGGAGTCTCATACTCTCCACCATGCACCGCAGATGCCCAAAAACCTGGTAGACTCCCACATGGTACTAATAAAGGAATCAAACATTTGCGGTGGTGGTTTCGTCCATGAATTCCCGCAATCAAGAAAACCCACAAGAAAACCACCACATATATCTCGAGACTTGGCACGTCAGATTCTACTCGACATTCTAGATTAAAGACGCGGTTGATAGACCTCTAGGAAGTGTTACAAGGCCTAGATCAATTATAACACAATCAACAAAAATGGATAAAGCGATTAGAGCCGCCAATAAAACACTTCAAGAATGAATAAACAAGGCTTGACAAAAAGTTTAGGTTGACCATGACAAGGTCTTACATCATCAAGTGATTATTAAGGAAGATTAATTACTGTGATACCTAGGGGCAAAAGTGTAGAAATTTAACAAACATGAAAAACTTAAAAGTTACCATTAACCGAAGAAGAGGAAACGAGGGTAAATCACCACTTGCCTTGGTTTTACCGGAAAGGTTCTCTGAATCAGTCCTCGTCACAGATCGGGGTAAAAGAAGATGGGAGGAGTCGAAATCTGAACAAAAATAGCCTAAATAGAGGTTAGGGCTGAAAAATCCTAACGAGAAATCTCAAGAAATGGAGAAAATATTACCACGATGGCGTAGCTCTCGACGAGAGCTTTCCAGATCTATACTCGGTTGAAGATTTCGAGCACCGGAGCATCGTCTGCGGCCAACGGAAAATTCACGGAAAATTTTCTCTCTCTCGCTCACGCCGCTCTGGTTCGGTCTAAGTCTGAGGAGGAAGATGAAGGAATTTTCTTTCTTAATTATCTAGGTATTAGAATATATATATATATATATATATATATATATATATATATATATATATATATATATATATATATATATATATATATATATATATATATATATATATATAAAAGTATTTATAAAAAGTTTTGTCTAAATTAGAATAAAAACGGGTTATTCACGAGTAGGTGCGCGGAAAATGAAAATAGAGGTCTAGGATTGCTTCAAATCGAAAAGTGTCCAACATGAAAGTTGTAGATATCGTCGAGACAAACAAACTTTATGTTAACCATTTTTCAATACAACGTCGTTTTGACTCTCAAAATGGCGCCCGAACGTAAATAGCAACGGACCACTCAGGAAGAATATACCACACTCGAGAACAAGGGAAAAAAAATCGGTACTCGAGTACTAAAAATTTTACTCGAGTACTAAAAAGTTACTCAAGAAGAAGCCAATACATTACTCGAGAACTAGCCAAGCATCACTCGAGAACTATGGCTGCCACCCGAGAATTCAACAAAATTTAAATTGCATGTACAGTTCTTTTTACAAATATATCCAAAGAAATTAAACTATATAAATGAATAGTAAAAGAAATTTTTGAATAGTACTATAATATTAAAATAATCATATTTATATATTTTTGAATAAAGAAACATGAGTTCAAAACGGAGGCTCAAACGCGCGCCGAATTAAACGAAACTCGCACCGTAGACGAACACTAACGCTACGAACTCAATGACGAAGTCAAAACCAAAATCCGACAAGACATTCTCGAGCTATAAATTTTCAAAGTTTACGGCGAACATAAATTTTACAAAACTTCGGAAAATCGCCGAGGCACAAATATCGCTCGGATTGCGACGAAACTTGACGAGCAAGTCCAAAATTACTTAACTTAATTTCCAAATAAAAAAATTTCAATAACAACAAGAATTTGGTCGACTCGGCCGCACGGACGCGAAAATGCCTTAACGGTGTTGCGTCGTCAACTCGACGTTAAAAGTAACGACATGACGTCATAAATATGATGATACCAAATCAAATAAAATCATCGAAAAAATCGGGGGCATTACAGTCACTCCCCCTAAAAAGAAGTTTCGTCCCGAAACTTAACACAACTCCAAAACCAAACCAAAACGAGAAAATCAAGCATGACTGAAAACATAAAGACATACTCGAAACTAAGAGAACAGGTGCGGATGAGATTCCCTTATCGCCGATTCCAATTCCCACAACGCACTCTCGACGTCTTGATTTCTCCAAAGAATCTTGACCATGGGGATGGTTTTTATCCGCAACATTCGATCTTGAGAATCCAGAATACGAACAGTTTCTTCCACATACGTAAGGTTGGGCTAAATCTGGGGCACCGAGTCGAGGATTTGACGATCATTACGAATACACTTCCGCAACTGGCTCATATGGAACACGTCATGGACACCAGGGAAGGTAGCAGGCAACTCCAGCCTATAAGCTGACACTCCGATGCGCTCAAGAATCTGGAAAGGTCCTACATATCGGGGGTCTAACTTGTGGTTCCTTCCAAACCTTTTAACGCCAGACATCGGAGAAACCTTCAGAAAAACCAAGTCTCCAACGACAAACTCCAGATCGACCCTTCGTTGATTAGCATACTTCTCATATCGCTCTTGAGCTACACAGAGCTTTTTTCGAATATGAGTCACGACGCAATTCATCTCTTCAAGGGCTTCTGGACTAAGCAACGGTCTTTCACCAACCTCAGCCCAAAATAAAGGAGTTCTACAACGCCTCCCATATAAGGCCTCAAATGGGATTATCTGCAGACTCTTTTGATAACTATTATTGTACGCAAACTCCATGAGTCTGAGACGCTCGTCCCAAGCGCCACCATGATCCAATATGTAACACCTGATCATATCCTCCACGATCTGATTAACTCGCTCTGTTTGACCATTCGTCTGCGGATGATAGGCGGTGGAATACCTTAAATCGGTACCCAACCCCTCCTGTAAACTCTTCCAAAAGCGAGACGTAAATCTAGAGTCTCGATCTGATATGATGATAACTGGCACTCCATGTAATCTGATGACTTCATCAAGGTATATCTCCGCTATCTTTTTCATAGAATACCCAATCTTAAAGGGAACAAAGTGAGCATACTTTGTTAATCTATCGACTATCACCCAAACATTGTCGTGCCCATTGGGAGATTTCGGTAGACCGGTGATGAAATCCATTGAAATACTCTCACATTTCCAACTCGGAATACCAAGCGGTGTTAATTTACCTCCCGGCCTTCTATGGTCAGCCTTGACACCCTGACACATATAACATTCCGACACAAACTTAGCGATATCATTTTTCATCCCTGACCACCAAATAATTTGCTTCAGATCTTTATACATCTTAGTGGAACCAGGGTGAAAGGCTACACTAGAACCATGAGCTTCAGCATAGATCTTAACCTGAATGTCGCCAAAGACAGGGACGCAAAATCTACCCCGGTACTTCAAGGTATCCAACTCATCCAAGGAGAAATCTGGTAGCTCTCACTTCACAGTTCTATTCCGGAGGTGTAACAAATCTGGATCATCCTTCTGATGTGCTCGGGTAAGGGAAATCTAAGAGGGCTCTTCTGCTTCTAGACTAGCAGGCACAGTACTACTCCCAACCACAATATCAATCAATAAGAATTCTTCTACCAAGGACTGTACCGACAGATTAAAAATTTTGGCGGTCTTTTTACTCAAAGCATCGGATACTACATTAGCCTCCTGGATGATTAAGAATTTCCATGTCATAATCAGCCACATATTCTAACCACTGACGCTAGTGTAGATTTAGTTCCTTTTGAGTAAAGACGTACTTCAAACTCTTATGGTCCATATAGATCTTACATAGCGCTCCATACAATATGTGTCGCCAAAGCTTCAGCACATAAATTACAGCAGCGAACTACAAATCGTGCGTAGGATAGTTTCCCTCATGAGTCTTTAGTTGCCTCGATCCATTCGCGATCACCTTACCATCTTGTATTAAAATACAACCAAGTCTGATGTGTGATGCATCAACATACACAACATACTCAACTCCTTCAGTAGGTAAGGTTAAAATTGGAGCAGTACATAATCTCTTCTTCAGCTCTTGGAAGGCTTCTTCACACTTATCGCTCCAAATAAATGCGGTGTTCTTCTGTGTAAGTCTAGTTAGAGGAGCAGACAACACCGAAAACCCTTCCACGAATCTTCTATAATAGCCAGCCAGGCCTAAAAATCTCCTAATCTCCTTAGGTGTGGAAGGTCTCTCTCATTCCATCACAGCAAAAATCTTGGTCGGGTCTACAGAAATACCGTCCTTGCTTACATAAAGGACACATGAGGTAGTCAGAACTCACACTTACTCAACTTCGTATATAGCTTATACTCCCTCAGGGTCGACAAAACCAAACGCAAATGCTGAGTATGCTCCTCAACGTTGCGGGAATACACCAAAACATCATCTATGAACACAATTACAAAATGGTCCAAGAAATCCTTAAACACCCTATTCATCAAATCCATGAAAACCGAGGGTGCATTAGTTAAACCAAAAGACATCACCAAAAACTCATAATGTCCATGTCGTGAACGGAAAGCAGTCCGAGGAACATCTGCCTCACAAATTCTCAACTGGTGGTAGCCTGAATGAAGATCGATCTTTGAAAATATCAAGCTATCACGCAACTGATCGAACAGATCATCAATCCTTGGCAGGGGATATCTATTCTTAATGGTCACCTTATTCAATTCTCTATAATCGATGCAAAGCCTCATCGATCCATCTTTCTTCTTGACGAACAAAATAGGAGCACCCCACGGAGAAGAACTTGGTCTAATAAAACCACACCTCAGCAACTCATCGAGCTGAGTGCACAACTCATCCAACTCATGCAGAGCCATAAGGTACGGTGCTTTGGCAATAAGACGAGTACCTGGCTCGAGATCTATCACAAACTCTATCTCCCTCACCGGAGGAAGTCCTGGAAGACAGTCAGGAAAAACATCTGGAAACTCTCGCACCACCGAGATATCCTCAAGACGTGGTGTAACAAAAGCAGTTTCCAAAGTAGAAATAGAAACCAAAAATGCCTCGCAACCAGACTCTATAGCACGACGAGCACGTACCACAAAAATAATAGGGGAAACCCTGTCCTGAAATCCATAGACGCTCATAGGTTTGCCATTGTCCATCCTGAAGTCTAGTCTCTTTGCCTTGCATTAGATGAGCGCATTATACTTGGACAGCCAGTCCATGCCCAAAATCACGTCAAAGTCCGCCAGATCCAACACCATCGGGTCTGCAAAGGCTAGGAAATTGCCTACGTATATACGGCATCCCAGAACTCCTTGATTAGACATCACCGAATCACTGGAGGGAAGCCTGACATTGAATGAGTCTCCTAATTGATCCACATCCAGACAATGTTTATCTACAAACCTCCGGGCCACAAAGGAATGGGTGGCACCCGAATCAAAAAGAGCGCGTGCCCACCTATTCCCCACTTAAACTCCCCTAAAACCATAGCATACATAACTAAACAAACGATAACTAGGGCAACAATCATAAATAATAAAAATAAATTAAACTGGGGCTAACCTGACATAACTTGCGTAGAGGTTTGAGCTTCCTCGCTGGTCACCACGTTCAGCTTTCCTTTTCCTTTGTCTAGGTTTGGTTGCGGCGACAGAGCTCGATGCGGGGCAGGCTGTAGTGGGGGTTGAGCTTGGGGGCATGAAGACTTCAGGTGTCCCTTCTACCCGCACTGGAAGCAAGTCCTTTCCATCATCCAGCAACGACTCACATCATGACCCTTCCTTTTGCAAAACGAGCACACTAGCTCTCCCTTGGGTGCACCTTGGATGGCGTGCATCTGCTGCTGCTTCAGAGTGGTAGTCCTCTTGAAGCATCTTTTGAAAGGGTGGCCAGATCGACCACAAAAGCTACACACTTCCTTACTTTTCTTTTTCGAAGAAGGGCCAGATGCCCTGGAGCTATCATCCTCAACACCTTTCCTCTTCTCTTTCCTCGTCGTAGCACCTCGATTCTTGGATTTTCAATCGCCTCCACTTTTAGTGCGGCTTCCACTGCTTCTGCATAGCTTTCAGCTCGATAAGCGCATGCCCATTGTTGGACATCGCTTCTTAATCCTCCGAGGAAACGCTTCACTCTACCCTTCTTCGAAGCTTCCAAATCAGCAGCAAACCTACTCAGTTTGCTAAACTCAATCTCGTACTCGCTCACGATGAGTTGTCTCTATTTCAGATGCAGGAAGTTATTCATCGGGCAGTCCTGCTCGACCGAGGGTAGAAACTTCTTCAGCAACATCTTCTTAAAAGATTCCCAAATACAGCCTTCCTTCAGACTCTCCCTTTCTCGAATCCACCAACTCTTTGCCAGGCATTTTAACTGATAAGCAGCAATCATTACCTTCTGGGCTTCTAGAATTCCGTAATACGAAAACATCTCCTTAACGGAGATGATCCAATCATCTAAAATCATAAATTGGGCACTCCCGTCGTAGGTGGGAGGTCCCAACCGCTGGAAGTGCGATATGAAATTCATTTCTGGTGGTATCACCATCGGGGGAACCAGAGGGGCAGGGGTATTAAGCACGGCTTGGCCTAAGGCAGGATCTTGCGCTGCGGGTTGCTACGCGGGAGCGGCAGACAACAATAACTTAATCTGCGACTGCATCTCATCTAACTGCCTCGATAGAGCTTCATTGCTCTGACGCAAACTCTTGATCAACGCCTCACTATGCGTACCCGACGACTCACCCTCCGACTAGGGAGTCGACCTCGTCGCAGGACGCTTAAGAGGCATTCTAAAAGGCAGCAAACAACTCATCAAAATCCTATCTTACAACAAAGTCACTCAACTAGTTCGGACCATACTTAAAGACACTTGCTTGTGTTGCAACTTGCTCTGGGAATTTATAATGATGTTATGTCCTACTTAGGATGACATTCTCTCATCCTATTTACTCATATGCCTATGATATAAATGCATGAATTCTTCATTCTTCTTTAAAATCATGTGTGTACATGTGTCATCATGTAAACTTTAACTTAGCAGGCTGCTTATGCGATGATATACTATGTATGCAGTGTTATATATTTTAGAAAGGCCTTAATGCATGCATGAGTGGCATACACATGAAATATTATGCATCTCATATATAACATCCCTCAAACAACTAGACTTCTAGGAGTAGTTTTGTCATGACTAGGTCATGACAAAATTCTAGGAAACACAAGAAGACCAAGTGAACCTAGGAATGTAGGTGAGACCACTGTGGTCTACAAACAGTAAATTTATGAACCCTAGTTTAAGATGACCATGGGGCTTCACCAAGACTTCAAGACCCCCCACCATGGTCTCATCAACCCATTATAAGGACCATTAGAGCCCCAGGGGTCCAATGGATAGGTATAGGGTGGCCAAGTTGACCTAGAACCACTCTAGGCCTAAATTGGGCAAGGTGCCCTAACTAAGGGCAGTGTGCCCTAACTAAGGGTTGTGTGCCCTAGTAAAGCCCAAATAACCCTACCAAGGCCTTCCTGGACCTACAATGGGGTCAATGGGTCACTAAGGACCTATGGAGGGCAGCCAAAGTGGTTAAGTTGACTAAAGTCAACTCTAACCCTAAATGGGTCAAACTGACCTCAATAAGGGTCAATTGAAGTCCCTTAGCCAAGTAGAACACACACATACCTTCATAACCCTAGTGAGAGGCCAATGGGTCACCAAGGACCCATTGGGACCAATCAAAAAGGCTAAGTTGACCAAAGTCAACTCTAGCCCTAAAGTAGTCAAGATACCCTGCCTAAGGGTCAAGTGACCTCCAAAGGGGCCAAGACAACCCTACCTAGGCCTTAAGGAAGGCATATGGGTCACCAAGGACCCATTAGGGGCAACCTCAAAGACCAAATTGACCAAGGTTAACCCTAGTCAAGGTTTAGGTCAAGCTAGCCCAAATGGGCTAACTCAAGCTCAAGCCCATTTCACTTGGGCTAACCTTGCCTTGATGGATAAAATGAACATGTGGGCTGCCATTGGGTTAGGTAAGAGCCAAATTTCAGCTTGGTTTGTAGGAGAGAGAAAAAGCCACCTATGTAAGAGAGAGAAAGTGAGAGAAAGTAACGGAGGAAGACTTCGGGCTCCTCCTTCCCCTTCCCCAACCTTCCATTCATTGCTCTAGGACAAGGAAGGCAGCCCCAATTCAACCAGCCAGTTTTTGAATGGTTTGAGTCAAGTTTCACCCCCTACCTACCATGGCCGCCAACCTTGACTATGGCCAAAAATGGCAATGAAGCCTACAGCCACCTAACACCCCATCTCTCCCTTTTAAAAGCTTCCCTGGACTCCAAGGATGATTTCCCACCACTTACATGAAGGAGCCAAGCAGTTCCACTGCACTGTTGTAAGAGGCCGACCACCACCAGCCACCACCATGCCAATCCGGCGATCAGCAAGGCTACAGCCGCCCCCACAAGTCCTCCTCCACTCCTTCTTCCATGAGCAGTTCTTAGCAATCTTTAGGGCCAAGGTTCGGGCTCAATTGAGCCCGATCCAAATCAAAAAATTCCTGGTTTTCCATGGATTTGCGCTTGTCGGGTTTGCCGGAATAGTGCTCTCTGGCGGCCGTGCCGCCGCCTGGAGGTAGCCACCACCTCCACGAAGGTGGTGGTGGCGGTGGCCGGCCGGGGCCGGATGGGCGGCAGCAGTGGATGGAAGATGCTCCAGGAAGATTGAATCCAGGTAGTTGGCGCGCGGGGACGATGACGGGATGCCGTCAAATAGCGCGCCAAGATTCGTGCTAGAATGATTTTAAACTATAGGTTATGTGTATGATTTATTTCATTTTTGTCACACTTAATATATATAATGTTTTTAATTTTTAAAAATACTTAGGGGCTATTTCATAAAATGTAGTCAACATCAAAATTGTAGCCTGGAGAGTCTAGTGTACAACAAAATTGATTTGAATCAATTTGGGTGCCTGGTTTGACAAAGGCACTCATTTGAGTGGGATCTATACATATGGCTAGACAGATATTAAACTGAGTGTCCACACTTCATCTTTACTCCAAATAATTTGAAATTTTGGCAGGGAGTCACCCTAGATTATATCTAGTCTCTGCCCAAAAATGGGAATTTTTGGAAACAATTTTTCTATAGTTTTGTAAATAATTTAATTTCTCTAGGGTAAATTAATTTAGGGGTCAAATGAACCCCAAACTCATCCAAATTTTGGTGGATGTTGCATAGGGTCATTATTAAGCTTTGGTTAAAATTTTATTACATTTGGAGGTGGCTTGAATTGAAATCTTGCAAACCCTAGCCATGCTTTAAAAGGGTATTTTGGTCCAAAAGTGTATTTTGGGCTTTGTGTGGCAAAATTACCTCAAAAGAGGTTTAAATTGGGGAAACTGACTTGGCATGACATTTTGCACCTCCCCATGAAAGATGGGGTAGATTGGAATTGATTTAGCCTAAGATCCAAGGTCAAACCCTAAGGAAGGGCTTTTGTACCTTGTGAAGGGCATGAGACCAAAACACCTTGAATGGTCTTGAAATTTTGTAGGGAGGGTTCTAGGATAGGTAAACCCCTCTAGTGAAAATATTAAGGGATTTTGTAAAAGGTGGGCCCCACAAAACCCTAACCCTAGTTTAGGGCACAAACATTGTAGTGCTAGAATAGGTTAGTAAAACTCCTTCAACTATGATGAAATTTTGGTAGAGTGGTCATAAGGATATAATAAACCTATAGTAATTTAATTGGGAATTTTGGAACAATAATTTTAGCACTTCCTTTGTAACACATGGGATTGCCCTAATTACTCATTTGATCACGTTGGTCTCTCTGCCGATTTGGAGGTCATGAAAATTTTGCAGAGGTAGTTTAAAACCTTATTGGTCATGTATAAATTTTATGAGAATTTTTGGATACATGTTTGTGGTACTTACTTCACAAGCTTAGTAAATTGGAAAATTGTTCAATAATTTGTTTAAAGCTCTTTACTGGTTAATAAATTATGAAACTTGACCTAAAGCATTTATATTCCCTTAAAATCATTCTTGAATTTTCTATAAATTTTTGGAAGTAATATTGTCCTACTTGTTTCTTTAAATGAATTATTATGGGATATAATTGAAATAAAAATCTGTGGCCTAAACCTTGCTGAAAAATTGGGATATTTTGGAGACTAAGTTGAATATTTATTTTTCATATAATATAAATTTGGTGGAATGTTACCTTGTCTGAATTTGGTACTTCATGTTCAATCTTTGAATTTTTGGCTACTAGAATAATTAAATAAATTATCAGATAAATAGAAAAATTGTGAATCTCTAAATTTAGGCCTCAAAGGTCATAATAGACCTCTAATAATTATTATAGGAGTACTGGTTGATTATTTAGCATACCTCCCATTTTACGGGTCATATAGCTTAAGTGGTCTGCATATAGTAAAAACTGCAGAAACTATGTTGGAACATAAATTTGGGCACATGAGTCGAGATTGGTGGTTGCTGGTTTGGATAAATAAAAATGAGTTCATCAATGGAAGTTGGATGAGTGGAGGGTTGGATTTGGCTAAATGTTAGATGGTGCTCGGGATCGACGAAAGATCGTGTAACCCGTAGAGAGGAAGTGTCAAAATACTAGGGTTAGATCCAATGCAATAGTTAAGGGACTTGGAATTGGGTATTAACCAATAAGAATAAGTGCCTTGCGAAAGGGAGCCTTGGGCTTCAGCCCATCGTAGCTCCTAGTGTCCTCGAGAGCCCTTCACGGGGAATACCTTGGGCAGTCCTGGGCTAAACCTAAGTCGTAGGCAAAACTGGAATGCATGAGTAACTAGTAAATCTAGGGTTTCACCTTATCACACCTCGATGTCTCGGGGAGATTGGTTGGGTCACTCGGACAGTAAGCCCAGTGGTTTTGGGGATGGGCAGGTTAGCCCGGCGAGCTTTGGCTCAGTGATGGTTTGTGATGGGAGGGATGGCCCGACGAGCTTTGTATTGGTTGTTGTTTATGACGGACGGGATGGTCCGGGGAGCCTTGGCTCGGTAGCTGATACATAAGGTTGCATGTGCATAAAGTATAAGGTGGTGGGACTTCGGTATTGGAGGGTCGATGCACCGACGCCAACACGTTGACTCGATAAGTGTGGTTTAACACTTGGCCAAATAAAGTCTGATGCGCCAGCCGGCAAGAGTACGCAGGAGCTCCGCTTAGTGCACCAGTGTTGAGGCGTACGATAGGTCTGACTGGTAGTGCTATTACCGGTTTAGAGGTGGGTGAGGCCCAACCCACCACTTCTGTTTGCCACTACGGAGGTATCCTGGGAGGTTCGGCTCCATAAAGGGGGAACTAAAGGTCTGTGTACACAGAGTCGAGTGGGTGTGTTGCACTTGCATGATCACATCATGGCATAATTGTATTTCATAGCATAATCATTGCATATAACCTGACACCTAATGTATAAGTGGTATGGGATGCTTTATACATTAGACCCTACAAAACGACCCATTGGTTTATAAGTTCGTGCGAACGTGCTTATAAGTTAAGGTTCTTATTAAGTATTACATATTTATGCTTGCTAGTAAAACCGACACCCTATCGTATAAATCGGTATGAGACTTTTTATACGATAGGAGCCCTGCAAGAGATCCCTTAGCTTATGTATATTCACATAAGTTAAGGTTACTTTCTTATTCAGTGTTTTATACCTTTATTACCGTCTTATATACCTTAGAACTGCCAGTTTAGTTCCGCATCATCTGCTTATTTGATATTCTCCACTTTCATGTCCTTCTCTTTCCTTCTCCCCGCTCGGTGCCTAGGAGCCATGGGGGAAGGGGCAGGGGATGATAGGACTTAGTCTTTTAGACTAACGGTTTACAAACCACATCATTTTAGGGGACCACGGAGCCCAGCTTGGAGGAGCAGCCCCGGAGGTCGGCATGCTTGGAGATCGGGCAGTCTAGTATCGGAGTTCAGATGGCAGGGACTGTGAGTCCCGATCGCTAGTAGTTATATTAGTTTTCTTCCGCGATGAGCGATATGTAGTGAGGACTTGATGTACTGGGCATAAGCCTGAGATTCTGTTATATGTTATATCTGTGGACGCTCCCTTCATGGAGATTATTTACTATTCATATGTGATTTCTGTGAACTTGCTTATTTTATGCTACAGTTGTGATCGATTTGGCCGGCAGGATCAGCGTTTTGTAGTGATAACCTTCCCGGGTGCGAAGGTGTCACCGTAAACCGGTGGTTCTAGGCCTAAGACCCCAGTTTTTAAAAGAAAAAAAATGGGGGTCTTACAAGTGGTATCAGAGCCAGGTTTCCCCGATCGCAAAGTAGCAGTCCACAATCCCTGAGTCACCCCTGCACGAGTTTAGTTTGGGGAAAAACTAAGCAGCGGAAGCAGTGGTGGGCCCATATGGGGGGATCACATGAAATTGTCCACTTTTAGTTAGTTTGGAGCGATTACTTATCATTGGTTTTTGGTACGCAACCTCCAGCACAGCCTACACCACACGGGGTATTCCAGCAGACCCCGAATGTTGCACCACCTCCCCCGGTCCCCACTCCATTCCTATAGTCGGAGATGGGGCAAACTCTGACAGTTATTCTGGAAGCTTTCAGGGCCCAACAGGTTCCGGCTCCGCAGCCAAACCCGGGGGCCAATTGGCTGAGCATCTTCTGAGGACTCTCTCCCCCATCCTACTTAGGGACAGAGTCAGTTGTTCGGACGGAGGAGTGGCTAGACATTATGTACGAGATGTTGACCGAGATACGGTGCCCCTGGGAGGAGAGGGTGCCTTTGGTGGTTTCTTGCTTGGAGTCTCATGCCAAGCGATGGTGGAAGACGTCATTGGATACGACTTTTGCTGATATGGAGGTTGCAGAAATTACTTGGGTGGAGTTCAGGGCCGCATTACTGGAACATTTTGTTCCACAATCGGCTAGGGATGAGCTGGAGGACAGGTTCCTGCAGTTGAAGCAGGGCAACAAGACAGTGGTATAATACCACCGAGAGTTCAACCATTTAGCCCGGTTTGCGGACTCCTATCAGCTGGATCAGGCAGGATACACCAAGAGGTTCTATAAGGGCCTACAGGAGGAGTTGAGGGAGTCCCTTTTGTTCGTATCTGACGGGCCTATACCTCGGATGTTAGAGATGGCCAAGAGGATTGAGGCTGATTGGCACACGACTCGGGGTCGGAAGAGGCCAATGGAGGACCAGGGTCGGGGAGCCAGTAATGATCAGCAGTGGGGCCACATCACTGATGGAAGAGAGGGAAGAATAGCAGAGGACCATCCTCGTCAGGAGGTGAGACAGGAGCTGAGGGAGCCGGTGTTAGTGGCTCCTCAGCCTCTTCAGATGCGGGAGGCACCGAGACCCTGGAATATGGCATTTCCTCCGCCGGAGTGCTACAACTGCCATCAGACAGGGCACATGCAGAGGAACTGCCCCATGAGGGGAGCACCTCTATATGCACCACAGGCTGCCCCGCATGCTCAGCAGTTTGGAGGGCGAGGACGTGGATGAGGATGTGGATACCAGGGTGCAGATCGCAGGCAGGACAGGGAGCAAGTTTATGCACTAAATCTTGCTCAACCCCGGAACCCAGAGCAAGTGATCATAGGTACGCCAGAAAGTTTTAAGTTTTCTTCCTGAACACTTAAATTTATGGATATAGAATTGATAATCTAGGAAAGAAAACCATAACTAGATTCTAAGACATTTAACTCCCCCCCCCCCCCAGGCATAGTTTTCATCAGCGGCAAGCCCGCTTATACGCTGTTCGATAAGGGTGCTTCGCACTCATTCGTATCGGAGGCCTTCGTGGAAGGGTTGAAAGGCGTGGAGTGATTCACGGGTTTGATGATGAGGATACGATTACACGATGAATCGGAGCTGTTCACCTCTGCCCACTGCAACATGGAGGCGGAGATCGGCGGAAAGATATTTGATGCACCAGCGACGATCATGAAGATGTCAGTCTTTGATTTGATCCTGGGAATGACATGGTTGCACTGGAACCATGCTCAGATTGACTGCATGTCCAAGAGAATTACGGTGAGGCATGAGGATTCCTACATCATCATCGAAGGTATTAGATCTATTCCCCCTCTCTTGCTGTCATCCGTGCAGGCCGTCAAGGCCCACTTGCAGGGGGAGGAAGTCTACGAGGTGTTGTTCGAGATGGCTGAAGCCAAGGGTTCCATCTCAGATATCCCGGTGGTGCGAGATTTTGCCGACATATTCCAGAGAAGCTGCAAGGGCTACCCCCGCATCGGGAGCAGGATTTCCGGATACAACTAGTGTCGGGGGCTAAGCCGGCAACTAGAGCCCCTTACCGGATGGCCCCGAAGGAGCTGACGAAGTTTTGAAGCCAGCTCCAGGAACTAGTGGAGGCCGGATTTGTCCGGCCAAGCTCTTCACCATGGGGAGCCCCGGTCTTGTTCATTAAGAAGAAGGATGGGACACTTCGGTTGTGTATTGATTACCAGGCACTGAACATGCTGACGGTCCGGAATACGTATCCCTTGTCATGGATAGACGAACTATTTGACCAACTGGAGGAAGCTCATAGGTTTTCCAAGCTGGACCTGAGGTCGGGATACTACCAGCTACGCATTCAGGAGGAAGACATCCCGAAGACAGCCTTCAGTAGTAGATATGGGTTATACGAGTTTACCGTGATGCCTTTCGGGCTCACGAATGCACCCTCCACGTTCATGAACTTGATGAACCGGGTGTTCGAGGAATATTTGGACATCTTCGTTATCGTATTCATTGATGACATCCTTATCTACTCAAGGACTGAAGAGGAGCATGCGGGACATCTGTCTTTGACTTTAGAGAAGCTTCGAGAGCATAAGATGTATGCTAAGTTTAGCAAGTGCCAGTTTTGGCTAAAAGAGGTGGCATTTTTGGGCCATATTATCAGTGGAGCGGGTTTGGCGGTAGATCCGGCGAAAGTCCAAGCAGTACAGGATTGTCCACCGCTGAAGACGGCCACGGATGTTCGGAGTTTCTTAGGACTTGCCGATTATTACCGGAAGTTCGTAGAAGGGTTCTCTTGGATTGCTCTCCCTCTCACATCCCTGACGAAGAAGGAGTCTCCTTTCATTTGGTCGCCACAATGCGAGTCTGCCTTTCTAGAGCTGAAGGGCCGACTTACCTCGGCTCCCATACTTGCTCTTCCATCAGAGAAGGAAGGATTCCAGATGTATACGGATGCTTAATATCAGGGGATGGGTGTCGTTCTGATGCAGAACGGGCACGTAATAGCCTATGCTTCCCGTCAGCTGAAGAAACATGAGCAGAATTACCCGGTGCACGATTTGGAGGTGGGGGCAGTTGTTTTTGCGCTAAAGATCTGGCGACACTATTTATATGGTGTGCACTGCGACATATTCTCAGATCATAAAAATCCGAAGTATGTGGACACACAGAAGGAGTTGAACATCAGGCAAAGGCACTGGGTGGAGTTTCTGTCGGACTACCAGTACACCATGCATTACCATCCCGGGAAGGCAAACGTGGTGGCATACGCTTTGAGCCAGAGAGCAAATACATCAGGAGCAGGCCCACAGCTGATGGCCTTAGAGTTGGTAAAAACGTTTAAGGAGATGCAGATATCCTTAGTGTCCGAGGACGATTCGGAATTGTATAAGGAGTATCTAGGATCGATGGTTGCCACTAATGATATTCGGGATCGCATCAGGGACGGGCAGAGGCTGGATGCGAGGGCAGAACCGATATTTAGTGCCTTGGAGGAAGGCACGGTAGGGGATTACTCGTTGAGAGACGGACTACTATGTTTCCGAGGCAGGGTTTATATACCGGCAGGAGGCCATATTCGGGAGGACATCATGGCAGAGGCTCACTACAGCAGATACTCAGTGCATCCGGGGATCACCAAGATGACAGCAGACTTGAAGAGAACGATGTACTGGCCAGGCATGAAGAAAAACATTACATATTTTGTGACGCATTGCGAGGCTTGCCAACTCATAAATGAGGAGTGCAAGAATCCAGCCGGATTACTACAACCACTTCTTGTACGGAATGGAAGTTCGAGGATATAGCCATGGATTTCTTACATGGGCTACCCCGGTCTCGTGTAGGGAATGATTCGATATGGGTAATCGTCGACAGACTGACAAAAGTAGCCAAATTTATTCCAGTTGCAAAGGATACTCCGATCAGAGTTCTTGTGCTGAGGTTCGTCGATCAGTTTGTTTGCTATCATGGAGTGCCCAGGACGATCATTTCAGATCGGGATGGACGGTTTATGTCCACAGAATGGAGGTCGGTTCAGGCCTACCTGGGCTCTCGGTTGACGTTCATCACGGCTTTTTACCCTCAGACCGATGGACAGACGGAGCGCACCAATCGTACATTAGAGGATCTTCTACGCCTATGTATTTTGGACCGCGGCGAGCCTTGAGAGAGGTTACTGCCGCTGATTGAGTTTTCGTACAACAATAGCCATCAGTCCAGCATAGGCATGGCCCCTTACGAGGCATTATACGGACATAGGAACAGTACCCCACTATCATGAATTCAGGATGAGGATCCGCAGGCACTTGGCATAGAGTTTGTGGACGATACCGATGCTCAGGTTAGATTGATCCGGGACAGGATGTTGGAAGCCTAGAGCAGGCAGGCCAAATACTACGATGCGAGGCATCGTTGGGTGGAGTTCCAGGTGGGAGACCGGGATTTCTTGAAGATACAGTCAATGCATGGGGTCTCGCGGGTTTGCGGGCGAAAGAAGCTCAGTCCGAGATATATGGGGCCTTACAGGATCCTGGAGCAGATCGGCCCCTTGGCTTATAGACTGGAGCTACCGCCAGAGTTAGTGGGATTGCACGACGTCTTCCACGTCTCCTCACTACTAAAGGCTCTACTACGCCCTAAACAGCTGATTTCCACAGCAGACGGTCCAGTGGCCTCAGATCGATCAGTCAGCATGGAGCCGATTAGGATCGATGACACGGCAGTACGGGTCTTGCGACACAAGAAGGTTCCGCTAATCAAAGTTCTGTGGAGAAACCATGGGCAAGAGGAGCACACATAGGAGCCTCAGGACTTGATGCGACAGAGGTACCCGGAGCTTTTTGGTCAGGTATTACTCACAACCTCTCGGGATGTTACAATTTACTTTCCATATTCGAAACCCCTTGGGCCTAACTAGAATTTCGAGGAAGAAATTTTTTGTTTATATATTGGGATTTGTAACATCCCTCAAACAACTAGACCCCTAGGAGTAGTTTTGTCATGACTAGGTCATGACAAAATCCTAAGAAACCCAAGAAGGCCAAGTGAACCTAGGAATGAAGGTGAGACCACTGTGGTCTGCAAATAGTAAATTTTTGAACCCTAGTTTAAGATGACCATGGGGCTTCACCAAGACTTCAAGACCCCCCACCATGGTCTCATCAACCCATTGTAAGGACCATTAGAGCCCCAGGGGTCCAATGGATAGGTATAGGGTGGCTAAGTTGACCTAGAACCACTTTAGGCCTAAATTGGGCAGTGTGCCCTAACTAAGGGCAGTGTGCCCTAACTAAGGGCAGTGTGCCCTAACTAAGGGCAGTGTGCCCTAACTAAGGGCAGTGTACCCTAGTAAAGCCCAAATAACCCTACCAAGGCCTTCCTGGACGTACAATAGGGTCAATGGGTCACTAAGGACCCATGGAGGGCAGCAAAAGTGGTTAAGTTGACTAAAGTCAACTCTAACCCTAAATGGGTCAAACTGACCTACACAAGGGCCAATTGAAGTCCCTTAGCCAAGTGGACCCCACACATACCTTCATAACCCTAGTGATAGGCCAATGGGTCACCAAGGACCCATTGGGACCAATCAAAAAGGCTAAGTTGACCAAAATCAACTCTAGCCCTAAAGTAGTCAAGATACCCTACCTAAGGGTTAAGTGACCTCCAAAGGGGCCAAGACAATCCTACCAAGGCCTTAAGGAAGGCCAATGGGTCACCAAGGACCCATTAGGGGCAACCTCAAAGACCAAATTGACCAAGGTTAACCCTAGTCAAGGTTTAGGTCAAGCTAGCCCAAATGGGCTAACTCAAGCTCAAGCCCATTTCACTTGGGCTAACCTTGCCTTGATGGATAAAATGAACATGTGGGCTGCCATTGGGTTAGGTAAGAGCCAAATTTCAGCTTGGTGTGTAGGAGAGAGAAAAAGCCACCTATGTAAGAGAGAGAAAGTAATGGAGGAAGACTTTGGGCTCCTCCTTCCCCTTCCCCAACCTCCCATTCATTGCTCTAGGACAAGGAAGGCAGCCCCAATTCAACCAGCCAGTTTTTGACTGGTTTGAGCCAAGTTTCACCCCCTACCTACCATGGCCGCCAACCTTGACCATGGCAAAAAATGGCAATGAAGCCTACAGCCACCTAACACCCTATCTCACCCTTTTAAAAGCTTCACTGGACTCCAAGGATGATTTGCCACCACTTACCTGAAGGAGCCAAGTAGTTCCACTGCACTTTTGTAAGAGGCCGACAACCACCAGCCACCACCTTGCCAATCTGGCGATCAGCAAGGCTACAGCTGCCCCCACAAGTCCTCCTCCATTCCTTCTTCCATGGGCAGTTCTTAGCAAACTTTAGGGCCAAGGTTCGGGCTCAATTGAGCCCGATCCAAATCGAAAAATTCCTGGTTTTTCCATGGATTTGCGCTTGTCGGGTTCGCCGGAATAGTGCTCTCCGGCGGCCGTGCCGCCGCCTAGAGGTAGCCACCACCTCCACGAAGGTGGTGGTGGCGGTGGCCGGCCGGCGGCAGTGGCTAGAAGATGCTCCAGGAAGATTGAATCCAGGTCGTTGGCGCGCGGGGATGATGACGGGATGCCGTCAAAGAGTGCGCCAATATTCGTGCTAGAATGATTTTAAACTATAGGTTATGTGTTTGATTTATTTCATTTTTGTCACACTTAATGTATATAATGTTTTCAATTTTTAAAAATATTTAGGGGCCATTTCATAAAATGTAGTCAACATTAAAATTGTAGCCTGGAGAGTCTAGTGTACAGTAAAATTGGTTTGAACCAATTTGGGTGTCTGGTTTGACCAAGGCACTCATTTGAGTGGGATCTATACATATGGCTAGACAGATATTAAACTGAGTGTCCACACTTCACTTTTACTCCAAATGATTTGAAATTTTGGAAGAGAGTCGCCCTAGACCTTATCTAGTCCCTGCCCAAAAATGGGAATTTTTGGAAACAATTTTTCTATAGTTTTGTAAATAATTTAATTTCTCTAGGGTAAATTAATTTAGGGGTCAAATGAACCCCAAACTCATCCAAATTTTTGTGGATGATGCATAGGGTCATTATTAAGCTCTGGTTAAAATTGTATTACATTTGGAGTTGGTTTTAATTGAAATCTTGCAAACCCTAGTCATGCTTTAAAAAGGGTATTTTTGTCCAAAAGTGTATTTTGGGATTTGTGTGGCCAAATCACCTCAATAGAGGTTGAAATTGGGGCCACTGACTTGGCATGACATTTTGCACCTCCCCATGAAATATGGGGTAGAAAAGAATTGATTTGGCCTAAGATTCAAGGTCAAACCCTAAGGATGGGCTTTTGTACCTTGTGAAGGGCATGAGACCAAAACACCTTGAATGGTCATGAAATTTTGTAGGGAGGGTACTAGGATAGATAAAACTATCCAGTAAAAATCTTAAGGGATTTTGGAAAGGGTGGGCCCTACAAAACCTTAACCCTAGTTTAGGGCACAAACATTGTAGTGCTAGAATAGGTTAGTAAAACTCCTTCAACTATGATAAAATTTTGGTAGAGTGGTCATAAGGATATAATGAACCTCTGGTAATTTAATTGGGAATTTTGGAACAATAATTTTAGCACTTCCTTTGTAATACATGGGATTACCCTAATTACTTATTTGATAATTTTGGTCCCTCTGCCCATTGGGAGGTCATGTAAATTTTGCAGAGGAAGTTTAAAACTTTCTTGGTCATATATGAATTTTATGAGAATTTTTGGATACATTTTTGTGGTACTTACTTCACAAGCTTAGTAAATTGGAAAATTGTTCAATAATTTGTTTAAGGCTTTTTACTAGTTAATAAATTATGAAACTTGACCTAAAGCATTTCTATGCCCTTAAAATCATTCTTGAATTTTCTCTGATTTTTTTGAAGTAATATTGTCCTACTTGTTTCTTTAAATGAATTATTATGTGATATAATTGAAATAAAAATCTGGGGCCTAAACCTTGCTGAAAAATTGGGATATTTTGAAGAGTAAGTTGAATATTTATTTTGCATATAATATAAATTTGGTGGAATGTTACCTTGTCTGAATTTTGAACTTCATGTTCAATCTTGGAATTTTTGGCTACTAGAATAATTAAATAAATTATCAGATAAATAGGAAAATTGTGAATCTCTGTATTTAGGCCTCAAAGGTCATAATGGACCTCCAATAATTATTATAGGAGTACTGGTTGATTATTTAGCATACCTCCCATTTTACGGGTCATATAGCTTAAGTGGTCTGCATATAGTAAAAACTGCAGAAACTATGTTGGAACATAAATTTGGGCACATGAGTCGAGACTAGTGGTTGCTGGTTTGGAAAAATAAAAATGAGTTCATCATTGGAAGTTGGATGAGTGGAGGGTTGGATTTGGCTAAATGTTAGATGGTGCTCGGGATCGACGAAAGATCATGTAACCCGTAGAGAGGAAGTGTCAAAATACTAGGGTTAGATCCAATGCAATAGTTAAGGGACTTGGAATTGGATATTAACCAATAAGAATAAGTGTCTTGCGAAAGGGAGTCTTGGATTTCAGCCCATCGTAGCTCCTAGTGCCCTCGAGAGCCCTTCACGGGGAATACCTTGGGCAGTCCTGTGTTAAACTTAAGTCGTAGGAAAAACTAGAATGCAAGAGTAACTAGTAAATTTAGGGTTTCACCTTCTCACACTTCGATGTCTCGGGGAGATAGGTTGGGTCACTCGGACAGTAAGCCAAGTGGTTTTGGGGATGGGCAGGTTAGCCCGGCGATCTTTGGCTCAGTGATGGTTTGTGATGGGAAGGATGGCCCGATGAGCTTTGTCTCGATTGTTGTTTATGACGGATGGGATGGTCCTGAGAGTCTTGGCTCGGTAGCTGATACATAAGGTTGCATGTGCATAAAGTATAAGGTGGTGGGTCTTCGGTATTGGAGGGTCGATGCACCGACGCCAACACATTGACTCAGCAAGTGTGGTTTAACACTTGGCCAAATAAAGTCCGGTGCGCCAGCCGGCAAGAGTACGCAGGAGCACTGTTTAGTGCACCAGCGTTGAGGCGTACGATAGGTCTGACCGGTAGTGCTATTACCGGCTTAGAGGTGGGCGGGGCCCAACTCACCGCTTCTGTTTGCCATTATGGAGGTATCCTTGGAGGTTCGACTCCAGAAAGGGGGAACTAAAGGTCTGTGTACACAGAGTCAAGTGGGTGTGTTGCACTTGCATGATCACATCATGGCATAATTGTATTTCATAGCATAATCAGTGCATATAACCCGACACCTAATGTATAAGTGTTATGGGACGCTTTATATATTAGGCTCTGCAAAACGACCTCTTGGTTTATAAGTTCGTGCGAACGTGCTTATAAGTTAAGGTTCGTATTCAGTATTACATATTTATGCTTGCTAGTAAAACCAACACCCTATCGTATAAATCGGTATGGGACTTTTTATATGATAGGAGCCATACAAGAGATCCCTTAGCTTATGTATATTCACATAAGTTAAGGTTACTTTCTTATTCAGTGTTTTATACCTTTATTACCGTCTTATATACCTTAGAACTGCCAGTTTAGTTCCGCGTCATCTGCTTATTTGATATTCTCCACTTTCATGTCCTTCTCTTTCCTTCTCCCCGCTCGGTGCCTAGAAGCCATGGGGGAAGGGGCGGGGGATGATAGGACTTAGTCTTTTAGACTAACTGTTTACAAACTACATCATTTTAGGGGACCACAGAGCCCAGCTTGGAGGAGCAACCCCAGAGGTTGGCACGCTTGGAGATCGGGCAGTCTAGTACCGGAGTTCAGACGGCAAGGACTGTGAGTCCCAATCGCTAGTAGTTATATTAGTTTGCTTCCGCGATGAGCGATATGTAGTGAGGACTTGATGTACTGGGCATAAGCCCAAGATTCTGTTATATGTTATATCTGTGGGCACTCCCTTCATGGAGATTATTTAGTATTCATATGTGATTTATGTGGACTTGCTTATTTTATTGCTACAGTTGTGATCGATTTGGCCGGCAGGATCGGCGTTTTGTAGTGATAACCTTCCCGGGTACGAAGGTGTCACCGCAAACCGGCGGTTCTGGGCCTAAGACCCCGGTGTTTTTAAAAAAAAAATGGGGGTCTTACACCATACTACATAACATCGCATGTAATGAGAAAATAAAACGTGATAATGGGCATCCATGTGATGGTGGTTATGCATCACATACTACATAACCGTCACATGTTGCCTCCTATGGTGGATCCATATACAAATACATATTATGCCCCGTATACTTCTTATCATACTATGAGTGTAGTTACTATGCTTCGGCTAAGACGTACTGATGACACATCGGTGTGTGTATGAAATGCCACTAAATAACAAACACTAACAAGGGAAGGTTACCCGACCAATTGGCAAGCAACCTCTCTCTGATACCAACTATCACAACCCGCATTTTCACCGCATTTAATAACTTATCAGAGTAAGAGAAAATGTGTGTCATGATGCCACGTCAGTAGGGGATAACTGCGATCGCTCAGGCGAACACCTACTTAATCATGAAGAAAGATTCTTTTAGTTATTTTAAGGTAAAATCAGTTTAAGTGTCGTAGTTAGTCGTATCCCTCGGCATAGTGGCTCATCTAGTCCACAAGAAAAGTAATTAAACGCTGCGGAAAGTACTTCTTTTATCAGATTAGACACCCTACAAGAGCTTAGAGGTTCCCAATGGACACCTCAAGGCATTCAAGTCCTAAATTTAGTAGAAATAAAAGTAGATTTGTACCGTCATTGAATATAGTGATTTTACATTTAAAAATATGTAATACATGAGGTAATAATAGTAATTTTTATACTTGAAATTAACTATCATGCAATCCTAACATAAAATATCCCAGAGAGCAAGTAATTCAAATCAATCATAAGGAAAACAATATCAGCTAGCAAGTGTCCCAAAACAATCAATAACCATGTGGGCGTCAACAATTTGACACGAACTCACAGTACAAAAGTATGTTTGAACTGAGTAAACAAACTAAAATGACAAACTACCTTGCTACGACGAGGCGAAAACCACAGCCAAAACTGCTGCCCAGAAACTCCAAAACCAGCTCCGTTATCTGCTACTGCTCTGAACCCGAGGCATTCCAAAGACAGAACACCTCAGCAAGAAAGTACAAGTGGTGATAGAAAAATAAGCTAAAATAAACAAAGGTCAAAAGGGGTATCAAGCCAAGACCAACATTACTGAAATAAAGTACAGAAGTAAAGCATCAAACAGGAAAAGAACACTTACGTGAATCGTCACGTACATCATAAATACACCATATGCACAAGGCTATAAGGTGACAAACATGTGTAAATCATAAGGAAGAAATATATAACCTTTATTAGGCACCTGTGGTCGTTTCTACCCAAAAACACTGGCAAGGTGGTCACTCAACTAGACACGCCCTCACGAATATAACATCCGTCAAACTGCGAGGGAGTCTCATACTCTCCACCATGCACCGCAGATGCCTAAAAACCTGGTAGACTCCCACGGGGTATTAATAAAGGAATCAAACATTTGTAGAGGTGGTTTCGTCCATGAATTCCCGCAATCAAGAAAACCCACAAGAAAACCACCACATATATCTCGAGACTTGACACGTCAGATTTACTAGACATTCTAGATTAAAGACGTGGTTGATCGACCTCTAGTAAGTGTTACAAGGCCTGGATCATTTCTAACACAATCAACAACAATGGATAAAGCGATTAGAGCCGCCAATAAAACACTTCAAGAATGAATAAACAAGGCTTGACAAAAAGTTTAGGTTGACCATGACAAGATCTTACATCATCAAGTAATTATTAAGGAAGATTAATTACTGTGATACCTTGGGGGAAAAATTGTAGAAATTTAACAAACATGAAGAACTTAACAGTTACCATTAAGCGAAGAAGAGGAAACAAGAGTAAACCACCACTTGCCTTGGTTTTACCGGAAAGGTTCTCTAAATCAGTCCTTGTCACAGATCGGGGCAAAAGAAGATGGAAGGAGTCGAAATCTGAACGAAAATGGTTTAAATAGAGGTTAGAGCCGAAAAACCCTAACGATAAGTCTCAAGAAATGGGGAAAATATTACCACGATGGCGTAGCTCTCGACGAGAGCTTTCCAGATTGATACTCGGTTGAAGATTTCGAGCACCGAAGCACCGTCGGCGGCCACCGAAAGATTCACGGAAAATTTTCTCTCTCTTGCTCACGCCGCTCTGGTTCGGTCTAAGTCTGAGGAGGAAGATAAAAGAATTTTCTTTCTTAATTATCTAAGTATCAGAATATATATATATATATATATATATATATATATATATATATATATATATATAAGTATTTATAAAAAGTTTTATCTAAATTAAAATAAAAACGGGTTATTTACGAGTAGGTGCGCGGAAAACAAAAATAGAGGTCTAGGTGACTTCAAATCGAAAAGTGCCCAACATGAAAGTTGTAGATCTCGTCGAGACAAACAAACTTCATGTTAATCTTTTTTCAATACAACGTCGTTTTGACTCTCAAAACGACACCCGAACGTAAACAGGAACGTACCATTCGGGAAGAATATACAACACTCGAGAACAAGGGAAAAAAAATCGGTACTCGAGTACTAGAAATTTTACTCGAGTACTAAAAAGTTACTCGAGAAGAAGCCAAGGCATTACTCGAGAAGTAGCCAAGCATCACTCGAGAACTAGCCATGCATCACTGGAGAACTATGGCTCCCACCCGAGAATTCAACAAAATTGAAATTGCATGTACAGTTCTTTTTACAAATATATCCAAAGAAATTAAACTATATAAATGAATAGTAAAAGATATTTTTGAATAGTACTATAATATTAAAATAATCATATTTATATATTTTTGAATAAGCAAACACGAGTTCAAAATGGAGGCCAAAACGTGCGCCAAATTAAACAAAACTCGCACCGTAGACGAACACTGACTCTACAAACCCAATGGCAAAGTCAAAATAAAAATCCGACGATCCATTCTCGAGATATAAATTTTCAAAGTTTACGGCGAACATAAATACTACAAAACTTTAAAAAATCGCCGAGACTCGAATATCGCTCAGATTGCGACGAAACTTGACGAGCAAGTCCAAAATTACTTAACTTAATTTTCAAATAAAAAATTTTCCAATAACAAGAAGAATTTGGCCGACTCAGCCGCACGGACGCGAAAATGCCTTAACGACGTTGCGTCGCCAACTCGACGTTAAAAGTAACGTCATGACGTCATAAATATAACAGTACCAAATCAAATAAAATCATCAAAAAAATCAGGGGCATTACAGAGGCCCACGGGGCTTGCTACCCTGCTTGAAAAGAAGCGGACCATACTATGTCGACATAGGGTCTTGCGTGTGGCTGTGAATGTCTGCGATGTGTGCGCAACTGTAAATTCCAGTGATGTGTGCGCAACTGTAAATTCCAGCGATGTGTGTGCGGCTGTGAATGCATGCGATGTGTGCGCGGCTGTGAATGCCTACAATGTGTGCGCGGCTGTGAATGCCTACAATGTGTGCGCGGCTGTGAATGCTTATTATATGAATACAGGTTGTGAATACCTGCTATGTTGATGTGTTAAAAAGCTTTAATTATAATTGACGTTTATTGCTGCTGTTATTCCGGTTATACTATGTTGCACCTCCTTTCATAGTTGCTCCTATCTTATATATATGTGAAATATTGTATTAACTCTCTCTTGCTTTGGATATTTACGTTTGTTGGGTACATGTGCTCGTCCCCAGGATATGGATCCGGAGAGGAGATTTGATACCACTTAGCTCTGTGACGAACGGTTATTTTAATAACCATTCACAGGAGATGGAGCATCGTAGTGACCAGCTGTCATGGAACGATGTGTCAGCGGATATGACTACTCGAGCAGAGGCACCCCTGTCGTCATTTGAGTTTCGAGACATAAGTACTAGCAAGAAGGATTGAGAGAGTGAGGAGTTGTTAGTTGTAGTACTTTTATAGCCTACGGGCTTTGTGTATAAATAGTGACAACGACCTTTTGCACTTCCTTTAAAATATATATATATTGCAATATATTTGTTGTGGTTTCTTGTTTATGCTTTCGCAAAACTCTGTGATGAGATGTGAATGTTGTGATTCAAGCCGAACAAGGCGGCCAACTAGTGCTTTGTAGTGTGGGTCGTTACCCTTTTAGGAGCACTGGGTGGATGTCTTGGGCAAGTTAGATCCCCTCTCGCCCGTCCTGGGCAAAGGTTGTGGGGTCTTACAAATGGATTAGAGCGATCACGATTCGTCCTTGTAGAGTAGTCTTAGGATCCTTCCGTCACTCGCTTCGCCCTTTAGTTCGGGACGAACCCTGTAGTGGAAGCTTGGTGGACCTTAGTGTAGAGGCTTAGGGATCTTAGACTATATAATAACACACCCACACCTTTGTTTTCGCTTTGTCAGTTCTTACAAATTTCTCCTACTTTTGCAAAATACTGACACTTTTTCCTATTACTTCTCCAGATATTGGAGTCCAGTAACGGGAGATCCTCCTCCATGGTATATGTCTCTGCCACCCCACCTCTAGACCCAGTTACCCCTGCAGCTGTTCCGTTTGTCGACACCGACTTAAGGCAAATGTTGACAGTTATACTGACAGCGTTCTGAATAGCCTTGGCGCAGCCACCGCAGTAGTTGTTAGTACCCATTGACCTACTGACGACTTTCCGGGGGCTAAGGCCTCCCACCTTGGACAACAGAGCTCCCTTAATGTTCCCACAGAACACTAGACTATTATATAGGCAAAAGAGTGTGTTGAGTGCGTAGAGGAGCTATTGGTAGGAATGATGTGCCCGATAGTAGTTGCAGTATCACTAGTGGTGACCTTGTTAGAGGGATATGATAGAGACTAGTGGGGAGCGGTCAGCCGATCGACGTTCAGAGAATGATCATTGAGCACAATCCTATGGGGGGGGGGGGGGTTAGAGGATTTTTTGGAGCACTTCATCTCAGATGCTGACCGAGCTGCACTACATGAGAGGTTCCTACACATCTGTCAAGATGACCGAGCGGTGCCAGACTATGAGAGAGAGTTCATCCACCTAGCATGTTTTGTTGGGAACCTAGCACCACTAATAGAGATAGGGCTGCTCACTTCTACCGAGGCTTACGAGATGACTTAAGACATGCCTTGATCATGATCTCTCAGCCCACCTTACACACCATAGCGATTCACGTTGTGACGTTAGAGTTAGACTAGAGGATGGTGACCTAGTAGCGTTGAGGATAGGTCGAGGTCCTCAGAGGTTAGGGATGAGATAGAGGAGCTGCTCCTCTTATACAGGAGAGAGAACAAAGACAGAGGAAGCACATACAGCCTTATAGGCGCCCATCAGTACCTCCAGCACCACTAGCACCACAAAAAGAACCCAGGCCAACTCCAGTACCACAGCCCACGCTAGTAGCTCGACGAGATGTTCCCTTTGCAGAGAACTGCTTTCTGTGCCAGCAGTCGGGACACATGAGATCTTTCTGCCCACAGGCGGCAGGAAGGCCAGGATTAGGAGCAATTTAAGGGGGCAGGCGGTACGAGAATAGGGCTAGAGAGGTCGTAGAGGTAGAGCTGGTAGGAGAGGTCAACAAGGCCGAGCAGCGCCCTTGGAGGCCTACGCATTAGACCTTCAACATGGACCAGCCCCTGATGTAGTGATAGGTATATATCTTTGATGCTAGAGATACGTCAGATATCAGTACCTATGTATTAGACTTTATACATATGTATGTATATGTTTTGTTAAATGATATGTACATACTCCTTACTTCTTCAGGACTACTCTTGTTTGAAGGATGCCCTGCAAAAACTCTTTTTGATGCTGGAGCAATACACTCATTTGTATCCCAAGACTTTATTGCAACTAAGAAAAATATCGTCCGCTCTTCTGGACTGTCTATACAGATTCATCTACTAAGCGGATCGAATATGACGTCTACGAAGAAATGCTCGTTCCAGGCCATGTTAAGGGGCATGGAATTTGATATTTATGCGATAATCCTGGCAATAATAGGGTTCAATCTCATACTGGGAATGGATTGGTTGACTGAGCATAAAGCCTAAATAAACTGTCTCTCGCATCATTTTGACCTCTGCTCAAACTGTAAGGTCAGTCCGGCAGAAAGATGAAGTATTTCTTATTTACTTCGAAATGGATAATAAGGTTCAAGTACTCGCCAAAGTTCCAGTGGTATGAGATTTTTCGAATATTTTCCCTGAGACCCTTCCAGGTTTGCCCCCACAGCGAGAGGTCAACTTCCAGATTGATCTTGTGTCCGGAGCTCGACTAGTGTCCCAAGCACCCTATCGGATGGACTCCAAGGAATTGCCCAAGTTGAAGATCCACCTTCAGTAATTGAAAGATGTTGGATTTGTCCGCCCAAGTTCCTCGCCCTGGGGAGCCCCTGTACTGTTCATGAAAAAGAAGGACGGGACACTGCACTTGTGCATAGATTACAGGGAACTAAACAAGCTTACAACACAGAATACGTATCCACTTCCAAGAATTGACGAGTTGTTCAACCAATTATAAGGTACATCCGTGTTCTCCAAGATGGACCTAAGATCCGGTTATTATCAGCTTTGGGTCCGGGAGGAAGATATCCCCAAAACTGTCTTTAGCTCTCGCTATGGACTATATGAGTTTATAGTAATGCCTTTTGGGCTCACTAACGCCCCCTTTGCCTTTATGGCACTGATGAATAGGGTATTTAAGCTCTTCCTAGATCACTTTGTGATTATATTTATCGACGATATTTTGATCTACTCGAAGACCAAGGCAGACCATTCTAGACATCTGTAGATGGTGTCACTTGAACTTCGAGAACACTCTCTCTTCGACAAATTTAGCAAGTATATGGTTAGAGGAGGTCATTTTTTTGGGCCATACCATCAACAAGAATGGAGTGGTGGTAGATCAAGCCAAAATCCAAGCAGTTCAGAACTGGCCACCGCTCAAGACGGCAACTGATATTCGAAGTTTCCTCGGTCTTGCCGGTTATTACAAGAAATTTGTGGAAGGTTTCTCCAAGATTGTGTTACCCCTCACAGCCCTTATAAGAAAGGATATTACATTTCGATGGACGTCGAAATGTGAGGCTGCGTTCGTGGAACTAAAGAAAATGCTAACTTTTGCCCTGATCCTTACGATCCCTTCAGGAACCGAAGTATTCCAGGCCTATACTGATGCCTCCCTGAAAGTATTGGGAGCTATTTTGATGCAGCATGGTAAGGTGGTTGCTTACGCATCTTGCCAATTAAAGCCGCATGAGTTGAATTACACATTCCACGATCTAGAGTTAGATGATGTCGTCATTTCTCTCAAGATTTGGAGACACTACTTATACGGAGTAAGATGTGAAATCTTCTCCGACCATAAGAGTCTCAAATACATCTTTACTCAAAAGGAGTTGAACCTTCTACAATGTCGATGGTTGGAATTTCTATGTGATTATGATTTCGCTCTTTAGTACCACCTCAAAAGGTTAATAAAGTTGTTGACGCTTTGAGCCGCCAGCCCTTGATAGCCGAGAGCTGGATGGAGCAGATCCTAAAAGAATTGTTTCGGTATTTGTTAGATTTGGAGATTACTCCTATTGCTCGTAGAGATCCGGAAGAGTACCAGTCCAAGTTATACTGGATGGAGATACAGTGCGACATCTGAGATCGAATACGAGAGACCTAGAAGGTCGATCTGGATGTGGTCCCAATCATCCAGTCCCTACAAGATGGAGCACAAGAGGAGTATAATCTGCACAATGAAATCTTGTAGTTCAGGCACCGCATATTTATCCCCTCCACCGGAGGAATTCGGGATGAAATTCTTCGAGAAGCGCACCAATCGAGGCATTCTATTCACCCTGGTGTGGTTAAGATGTATGTTGATTTGCGCAGGACCATTTATTGGCCTGGAATGAAAAGAGACATCACCAACTTTATGGCTCGGTGCCAGACTTGTCAAAAGGTTAATGCTGAATGTCGTAATGCAGGAGGTCTGCTGCAGCCCCTGCTGATACCAGAATAGAAATTTGAAGATATTACTATGGATTTTGTCCACGGCTTACCACGATCCCGTGTTGGAAATGATTCCATATGGGTTACCGTGGATCGACTAACCAAGGTAGCACGGTTCATTCCAAACCAACAGGGTGACGGAGTTGATATTCTAGCCATATTATTCATAAAGCAAGTAGTTTGGTTCCACGGAGTGCCAAAGTCTATTGTATCGGATTGTGATGGATGTTTCATCTCCAAGGAGTGGAGGCGAGTACAAGCATACTTGAGGACCAAATTGGACTTTACCACCGCCTTCCACACGCAGACAGATGGAGAGACGGAAAGGATGAACCACACACGATGGAGGATCTACTCCGACTTTGCATAGTAGAGCACAATGAGCCATGGGAACAACTGTTGCCGTTAATTGAGTTTTCTTATAGTAACAGCTATCAGGATAGCATTAAGATGACATCGTACGAGGTATTTTATGGAAGGCATTGTCAAACTCCGTTGACTTGGGCTCAAAATGAGGACCCAAAAGCCTTAGGAGTGGCTTATATTGATGATACTACATTAGCAATATGACTAATCCAGGAGCTAATGTGAGAAGCACAGATCTGACAAGCCAAGTATTATGACGCACGATACCGGTCGGTGGAGTTTAGCGTGGGAGAAATAGTATTTTTGAAAATTAAGCTCATGCATTATGTCTCCCTATTGAGGAAGCAAAAGAAACTAGATCCCCGCTATTTGGGCCCCTATCAGGTGATAGAGCGTGTTGGCCCTGTTGCCTATCAATTAGCCATGCCCTTGGAATTGAGAAATATCCACGATGTATTCCATATCTCATCTTTGAGGAGAGTCTCCCGGCAACCAGAACAACATCTTCCTACACCTCCAGTACAGCTATTGTCAGACAGATCCGTCCAGCTTGAGCTGGCCAGAATAGTATATCATAAAGTGAAGAATCTGCGTAATAAGACCATTTTGATGGTTAAGATATTGTGGTCGAATCATGGACGAGACGAGTATACATGGGAACCTGAAGCACTCGTTCGAGAAAAGCACCCAGAGCTCTTTCCCCATGTATATTTTTTTCCCCTACTTTAAGCAAATTTTCGGGGACGAAAGTCCTTTTATTTTTATCGGATTATAACATCCTGATTTTTATTGGGCCACCAGAACCCTAATGGGCCCAATAAAAGTAATCTGAACTCTTACCCATGGCCCACACCCGGGTAAGAGGTAACCCTAAATGAGAATATAGAGCTAAAGAACTCTGATTTGAGTTCTGTCAGTTCATATGATCACGTATAGCCAATATGAACACATTGGAACTCGTTTCGTTAAATCTCGAAATCATATGGTGGGTTTGGCTGTTACTAGTAGAACGACACAAAAATGAGATTTTATGATATTGACCTAGAGAATTCTGATTTGAGTTCTGACAGTTCCTATGGCCTCGTATAACCAATACGAACACATTAGAACTCGTTGCATCACAATTCGAAGTCTAACGACGAATATGAGCATTTTGACCGTCTTAGCGCGCTGCGACGCGCAGATTTTTGATATTTAGCAAACAAACTCTGGTTTGACCCCGGTCAGTGGCATTGGATTCGTATGACCAATACGAAGTCAACCGAGTTCGTCCCGGTCAATTTCAGTGATGGGTGGTCAACCCGTGGTGAAATCAAGCATAGTTGTGCACTGAAAAGTGTGCGCACACAAATTATGACATGACACCCCAACTTTAACCCGAACCTGATGTCATAGACCTCTTTTGACTTTGACCAGCATGGGGGACCCACCCTAGGGTTGACTTTGGTCAAACTCCCTAAAATTCCATTTTTTGGAAAATATTCTCAAAGAAGTGGGCACCTCCTCTCCTCTACTAACTAAGGGGTTGACCTTCCTCACCTTTTGGGCCACCCAAACCAGCAAGGGCTTGGTAGGCAGGCCTTTGGAAAAAGCCCAACACCCTCTTGCCCTTCCATTTTTTCTCGCTCCCAAGACCAAGCCCACCAAACCTCCCCCCAGGATGGCTGTCACCTAGGAGCCCTAGGATGATGCCACCTGGTCTGAGCAAGTGGAGGAGGAGGGGAGGAGCACCTCCTCTCTCATGGGTTACTCCCATATTGGGGAAGGGAGGGGTGGCCACCCTCCCCAAGCCTATAAAAGACCCTTTCCCCCTGCTCTCCTCTTCACAAACCTACCCGAGCTCAGAGCACCCTCCCCGGAGCTCCAGCTCGCCAGAAAAGATTTCACCACCCAAGCTCCACCACCACCTCCCATAGTGGCTCGACCGGGGCCTTACCAAGCTCCCCTAGTCCAGGTGGAAGCTCTTCCCCTTCCTCATCTTTCTCATGTATTGCATGCGCCCCCCGGCGGCCGGAGCGCCGCCGGCGCCACCCAAACCAAGCTCTAAGTCGGGTGGTGCACACGGTTGGTAAGCTGCACCCAGCATCAGTGGTGACATTGGGGGTGAGCTACACCACCAGGGATGTTATTCCCCAGCGGCGGAGGGTCGTGGTGCTGCCGAAAAACACTGTTATGGCGGCACCCAAAAAGAGCTATTGCAATGTTTTCGTTTCTACGGCGGTGGCCGGATGCACAAGGCTGCTAGGGCACCGTCGAAGAGGAACCCTACCCCCAACACACCGGCTGAGGGTGGAATTATGGTCGGGGCAGTCACCAGAGAGGCAGGGTGGCGCAGTGGCGCTGGGAGCATAGCCACCCACCACTCTGCTCTCGGTATCTTGTTTTCCCGGCAGCATCAAGCCGCCGGACCACTGCCCAAAAGGTCACCTGTCCCCGGAAAGTTGATCGGGTGTGGCTCCAGCATCGAGCAACAACTGGATGGTGGTGGCAGAAGGCCTCCGGCTTCTTCTTCGACGGGAAGAATCCCCGCCGTCCGATCTCAGTGATGAGATTGGACGGTGGGGATTACCTTGATTCCCCCCTGCCTCAACTTCTGCGCCCCCTACAGCAGATTCGTGGCCTATCCGCTGTGGGGAAAGGTTTGGACAATTAATTGTCTGATGCATTCCTGGCCGGATGATTAAACTTGAGATGCTATATGCAGACCAAAAATTTAAAACAGATTTTGTATAATTTTATAAAAAAATCTAGGCTCCTAGGGAAAAAGTGTTGAACATAAAAATTATTCCCCTTGATGAGAGATTCCTCCACAAAATATTTGAGATTTTTTGGAGTCGATTTGGTATTTTTAAAAGTCTAAATAATTTTTATTTGGCCAAATTTAAGACTCAAAATTGCTCAAATTTTTTTTGGAAAAATTACTAGACTCATTTTAGGCTCCCATAGGGGTTGTATCAAAATTTGAGAACCTTGAGATAAAAATTAAAAACTTTCTGATTTATTGAAGCCTAAAGTCACACTCAGAAATTAATGCGCTCAATTTCTTCGAAAATGAAAATTGGAGTGCACGACCACCTTTGTAAATTAAATAATAAATTCAATTATTTTTATTGACAAGAGTATTTGGGGCAAGTGCCCAAGCTCTGAGGATTCCGAGGTTTCGTGAAACCGTCGAGCGCCTCGTTTTTTCTTTAAAAGACTCTCTGGTAATTTGGGCAGACTCGGAAGATGAGAGTATGAGCAAATGAGTTGCTAATTATTCTCAACGAATATTAAAGATATAACTCTTAATAAGTCCTCCAAGTCCAATTAAGCCATAATTAAAAAGGGCGTAATTGAACTATTATCGGACCTTAATAATGAGTGAAACCCAAAAAAGTCTCCTAAAAACTGAAATGAAACTGAACATTCCTCCTGAGAATGGAGATGTAACTGAACATGCCTCCTGAGAACGGAGATGTAACTGAACATGCCTCCTGAGAACGGAGATAGAACTGAAGTCTCTTGAATGGAATGATTGGACTACTAACCATTTTCTTTATGTCTTATTCCAGTCTTGTACTGGTCCAGTTCCTTTATTTGTTTCAGTTCAGTTATTTCTTTTCAAGGTTTCCAGTCTCATACTGGTCTTACTTATTTACTTTCAGTTCAGTTTGTTTATTTAAGTTCTATTCCAGTCTCATACTGGTCAAGTTCCTTTCAGTACTTACTTTCAGTTCAGTTCTTTCAGTTCAGTACTACTCCAGTTTCATACTTGTCCTATTTCATTACATCATTTCAATTCTGTAGCTTATATTAACAACAGTTTCTATTACCGCACTTTTGTTGCTGCAATTTGCTATTTTTAAGCATGGGTCTTTCCCTGACGAACAGTTATTTGGTAGGTTAAGCCTTAGTTAGGGATAACAGAATTTGAGATGTTCATCCTAAGTTAGCCCCAAATAAGTACTCCCACGCTCCTTGTCGAAAGTCTAGCCAAGTGTTGTTTGCCTGATTCACTTAAAAGTATAGTAGGGCAAGCCGTTGAAGACCTGGTGCATGCTAGCAATTTTTTTTACTTTTTTTTCTTGTAAATTACTTGTAGTGAATTATAGCGGGTCAGTCACTTCCGCAGATCGATCGTACCGGTGTGGGAGGTTTGGTGACTCAAGACGACATGGAGATGGGTAGCACGGGTGACCGGTCGCTATGTTTTTTCCCGTTAAGTTTCCTCCACTGGTCGGTTATAATGTTGAATTGTCGGATGTCGCTTACATCCAAGAGTACACAGGGATGTACGTTGGGGCCTGGGCTGTGCGGTATGACCACCCCCAGAAGTTACAGGACTGGCCACTGTCATCGACGACCATATTGGTGAGACCCGCGGGGCTCGCTACCCTGCTTGAAAAGAAGCGGTCCATACTATGTTGATATAGGGTCTTGTGCGCGGCTGTGAATACCTGCGATGTGTGTGCTGCTGTGAATATATGTGATATGTGCGTGGCTGCGAATACCTGGGATGTGTGCGTGACTATGAATGCCTGATATGTGTATGCAGTTGTGAATGCATGCGATGTGTATGTGGTTGTGAATGCTTGTTGTATGAATACAGGTTGTGAATACCTGCTATGCTGATGTGTTAGAGAAGCTTTAATCATAACTGATGTATATTGCTACTGCTATTCCGGTTATACTATGCTACACCTCCTTTCATGGTTGCTCTTATCTTATATATATGTGAAGTGTTGTACTAACTATCTCTTGCTTCGACTATCTACGTTTGTTGGGTACGTGCGCTCGTTCCCAGGATATGGATCCGGGGAGGAGATTTGATTCTACTTAACTCTATGACTAACGGTTATTTTAATTGCCATTCACAGGAGATGGAACATCGTAGTGACCAGCTACCGCGGGACAATAAGCCAACGGATAAGACTACTCGAGCAAAGGCACTCCCTTCATCACCGGAGTTTCGAGACGTGAGTACTAATGAGTAGTATTGAGAGAGTGAGGAGATGTTAGTTGTAGTACTTTTATAGCCTACGGGCTTCATGTATAAATAGTGGTTATGGCCTTTTGTACTTACTTTTAAATATATATTGTTATATATATTTGTTGTGGCTTCATGTTAATGCTTCCACAAAATTCTGTGATGAGATGTGAATGTTGTGATTCAAGCCGAGCAAGGCGGCCAACAAGTGCTTAGTAGTTGGGTCGTTACTCTTTTAGGAGCACTAGGTGGACGTCTTGGGCAAGTAAGATCCCCTTCGGCCAGACCCGGGAAAAGGTTGGGGGGTCTTACAAAACTTAAGTGCAAGTTTTACCATACTGCAATTAGACACGCGATGCTCTGTGGTTCTGAGTGTTGGGAAGTGAATTGTGTACATGAGCAAAAAATGTGTGTTGCGGAGATAAGAATGCTTAGGTGGATGTGTGGAAACACGAGATTTGATAAAATTAGGAATGAAAGTATCAGTGATAAGATAGGGGAGCACCAATTACAGAGAAGATGCGAGAAGCTCGTCTAAGATGGTTTGGACACGTACAAAGGAGAACATTAGAGGAACATGTTAGGTGTTGTGAGATTTTAGTCACTACGCATGTTAAACAAAGGAGGGGTAGACCAATAAAGACTTGGAATGAAACTGTAAGGAAAGACATTATTGACTTAGGCATTAGTGAGATTATGACAAAAGATAGGGCACAATGACAACAAAGGATGCATATAGCCGACCCCACTATAGTAGGATAAAGGCTTGAGTGTTGTTGTTGCTGTATGGTATCACTTGAGTGATGTTTTTTGTGGTGTCGGCATTGTGCAAATTTAATTGGTTTTTAGGATTTTTAGCGCCAACTGCATGGGGGTAGGTCCCCAATGGTACCTTGACCTACTATGATGGAGAAGGGGGACACTTCAATCAGTTGGCAACCTTGAGGGGGGTAGGCCTTGGCGGTGTCGTGACCTACTACAATAGCGAAGGGTGGATGCTTCGAGCCGGTAGTGCGCGATCAAGGGGACTGGACCTAGAAAGTTGGTGAAGGGCGCACACTTTGAATCGTTGGCAACCGTGAGGGGTGCATGCCCTATAGTTCCATGACCTGCAAAATGGAGAAGGACAGATGCTTAAGCGGATAGTGCACGGTTATGGGGACTGGCCTTGAAGAGATGGTGAATGGTGGATGCTTCAAACCATTGGCGACCATGAGAGGGGCCTGCCCTAGCTCTACTGTGACCTACTACGGTGGAAAATGTTCGATGCTTCGAGCCGGTTGTACGCAGTCATGATAACTGGCCCCTAGGAGATGGTGAAGGGTGAACACTTTGAACAGTTGGCGACTGCAAGGAGGGTAGACCCTTGTGGTGTCGTGACCTACTATGACGAAGAAGGGCAGACTCTTCGATCCGGTAGTGCACAGTCTTGTGGACTGGCCCCAAATAATAGGTGAGTGGCAGACACTTCAAACTATTGGCGACCGTGAGGGGGGTAAACTCTATAGGTGTCCTGGCCTATTATAATAATGAATGGTAGACACTTAGAGCTAGTAGTGCACGGTTAGGGGTACTAAACTCTGAGAGACGGTGAAGGGTGGATGCTTCGAACCACTAGCACAGCAAGTGGGCAGGCTCTGGCAGTGTCGTGACCTACTACGACGACAAAGGGCGGGCATGTATAGATGGTAGTGCACGGTCAAGGGGACTAGCACCAGAGAGCCCGTGAAGTGCAAACACATTCGAACAGTTGGTGACTGTGAGGGTGCGAGAGGCCCTGGTGGTGTCGTGGTCTATTACGATGGCGAAGGGCAGACACATTCAAGCCAGTAATATGCAGTCATGGGGACTAGCCCCGAATTTTGTTGGTGATGATCGCGAGGGGGCAGGCTCAGGCGATGATAAGGCATAGGTTTGTAATGGTGGTGGAGGGCTCTCCTGTTTGAACCAATTACGCGGTCTTACCTTAGTTTTAAAAACAATTGTAATATTAGAAATAATTGAGTACCTGCCATCCTGGTTGTGAAGATTTTGAATGGAGAGCTTGTATATAATTTTTTGCTCCTAGGTTCAAGGCTGTCTTTGGAGGCAATTGTAGGAGAGAGCATTGGCACAGAATGCACTTAGAAGAGAGTGTTGGAGGATGGCATCATGGTCAGGGTGGCTTGCATGATGGTGAACTGTATATTATAGATCACCTGGATGAGAGGCTTTTTTAGATTTATGGGAAGGATGATGGTTCCCAGGACTAAGATGGGGGGACTGCCTGGGACACATGTGTTGGCCGCCTCTAGGTTGATTCTCTCGCTTGCCAGTCTGAGTTATAATAACATTGATATGAATAACACATTGAATGCCACATTATAGGTCACCAAAATTTGATTTATCTTAGTGGGAGGTTATCTGATAGCGGCATTATTGTTCATCGGGTCGAGGTACAAATTAAATTCTTAGGAGGAGTTTGGCTCGTTTATTAGGCCGCAAGAAGTGTCTCTAGGGAGAGGTGCATGCGTTTCAAAGTGGCCTAGCTCTTTTCTTGCATTGTGCATGCCTTCCTCCCCTTACAGCCTCCATGTATGCATATCCAAGGCTTGTTTTCCATGTGCTTGAGTTTGTAGAAATTCTTCAATGAATCCCAGATGAGTGAATCGTTCGATTTCTTCCTTCAAGCATATACAGTTTTGTGTGTCATGTCCGTGATCTTGATGGTAACAAAAAAACTTGGACTGATACCCTTGATTTTGGGTGAGTGGCCTTGGCCTTCAAAGAGCAGGGTGAGCGTGAATGGCACGCAAAACTTCTTCCAGATTGGTGTTGAGGGAGTGAAGTTATGATGTTGACGGTGCCACCCGGGTTGACGGGCATCAATGAGATGCCTGACGCTTCTTTTGGGTACTGGTGGCAGTCCGTATTATTATTTTCTTTTCTTGCTTTGACATTGATATGGTTCTTCATATGTGATCTTTCCATCAACTTTTACGGTGTTAGATGATTCATCTTTTGTGGAGCCTTCAACTCTTGCCATCCGTTCAGGCACGATATGATCTGAAGGTAACGGAAGTTTACTATCTAGCACAGAAGTTTACTATCTAGCACGGAAGTTGAGAAAGAAGCAGGAAAGGCCCCTAAATCCCTTAGTTTGGCAAGCGTCTGATCCTGGTACTCCTCCATCTAACAGATGTGTTCTTCTAGGGACATGAATTGTACGACGACGACTTCTTTGAGAAGTGGCATGTGTTGGCAGGTGTATTACTAGTGGTTTGATTGGCATATTCTCTAGACATACTCTCAGTGGGTGCATTTGCACTTGCCTTCTCCATTTCCATTAGTCACAAGTACAACTGTGAAGCAAGTGTTGTCTTCAGGATGTTTTCAAAGTTTTGGGAAAACTTTCCCACAAACGGTGACAAACTATTGCGGGCCGCTCGCTGCTCTTTTTGTCCAGTCTAATTAAACCGTCTCAGTTCAACAACGAACCGAGAGCGCAAATAATCAAAGTAAAGTTAGATGGCTGACAAGAAAGTTTTTCGTTGAAATCCCCGAAAAAGGGAAAAAATCACGTGGTTGGGTTTGTGCCAGCTAAGTTCCATTATATCTTCGTATATTACAAACGAAAGTAGATAACTCGAGGGCGATGGGCCGCCACTTGTTATAGTAGTAGTAGAAGAAGAGCATTAAAGGGTGACAAGCCACCTCTTAAAAAGTTAAGTATTTGATGGAGGAGAAGTGAGTCGCTCGAGTCGAGTCTTGAGGAAAGAGAGAACTTCAAGTTGAATCCAAAGGAGGTCTTCGAAGGAGAAGAAGATATTTAAGCCCCAAAGGAGATCTTCAAATCACGAGGGAGATCTTCAAATCACGAGGGAGATCTTCAAGCACTGAAGGAGAACTCTGAAGGATTTCTTCGAAGGAGTTCTCTCGAGCACTGAAGGCAAGCAAGGTTTCTTCAAATGATGGTTTTGGAGTCTTTTTATAGCTTTGGTTAGGGATAACCCGACAATTTTGTCATTGTAACCACCATAACCACCTAATGGACGAATCACATTCGTCGATCTGGAGAATACTAATCGCCTTTTTTTCAAATATAACAATTTTACCCCCAGACAGTTTGGGATGTTCGGGTAGCTTCAAGCAGTTCTATTGGTGGCATTGAAGGTAACGAATGCTACCTGCAGTCTGAGAAGTTAAGAAGGTTAACTGTCACGTGCACAATGAGCGCGGAGGGGTTTTATGCATGCGGTGAGCATTGAGGCATTTTGAGCGTGTCGTGAGTGCGAAGGCATTTTGAGCTTGTCGTGAGCGCGAAGGCATTCAGAGCGCACTGTGAGTGTGGAGGTGTTATGAGCGCGCCGTGAGCACAGAGGCATTCTGGGTGTGCCGTAAGAGTGAAGGCATTCTGAGCGCACCATGAAATTGGAGGCATTTGGAGAGCGTCGTTAGCGCGAAGGCATTTTGAGCACACCGTGTGGGCGGAGGCATTCAAAGCACACTATGATCGTGGCGGCGGTCTTAGCGCGCACTGTGCCGAGGTGTTGGGAGTGCGGCATGAGAGAGAATGCGTTCTGAGCGCGTCGTGAGCATGAGGTGCTGCGAGAGTAAAATGAGGACGGAGGCGTTGGGAGAGTGTCGCAAGCGTGAAGGCGTTGCGAGCGTACCATGAGCATAGAGACGTGAGTGCATCGTGAGAGCGAAGGCATTGCGAGCATGCCGCGAGCGCGAAGATGTTTCACGCACCCTAATAGAGGGCACACCGTAATGGTGCGGCCCGGTTGGCGTGGTGGCCGCCGCGCGGTTGTTTTGCTACTATTACCATATGCTGGTTCCATGGAGGTTTCCCCACTTCCTCCATGGTGAAGGTTGACTTGGACCCCATTTCCTCCATGGTGGAGGTTGACTTGGACTCCACTTCGTCCACCATTAGCACTCCCCATTAGTGGGATTTTTTGCTAAGTGCACCCCTAAATCTCTATAAATTGATGGATGTATATCAATCCATCTTGATCTCCTCTTTCTCTCTAAAATCTTTGTTCTTTAACACTTCATATCTCTTACTAACTTAACTTCCTTTTCTCTCTCAAAAAAAGAAACTAGGTAGAAAATGGAGGTGTTAGGAGAAGAAGAATGATGGATGATCTTGGGGTAGGAATTGTGACCATGTATTTATAGATGGAGAAGAAGAAAAGGAGAAAGTGGGAAAAGGAGAAATAATAGTGTGAGCATGGATATTTTGGTGGATTGGTAGATGTTACAATACATATTCTTGCATGTGAATGAAAACTTTAATATCTAGGTATTTTATACATGGGAAAAGTAGTCATAGACAATAAATAGTTATTAATATAATTATTTATTCTTCATAAATTCTTTGGGTTAAGTGTACTCTTATGATCAACGTAAAAGTATAGTTTATCTTAATTTTTGCTTCCATCCATATTGAGTCATTTTAATTTCCATGGTGCGCAACTCTCTTTCTCCACACACAACACAGCCCCCTACCATAGCATATCCTACAAAATCGGTGGCGACACTCTTCTCCAAGGCTGATGACTATCTCCTCCAAAGTTAAGCACCCCTTCTTCCACTACATAGGTAGAAGGGCCGACGACGCTTGGCGACAAGGAAGAACGTCACTCCTGCCCTCCTTCCCATGATCAGGATGCATTCGAGGCGGAATCATCTGCCCACAGTTTCTTCACTCCAAACAAGAGGGGGATGCAACTTCTCTTGTGAACAGGACCTGGGATCCTCTAGCAAATGGCTTGTAGCTCCTTTTGCGAACATAAGCAAAGGCGGTCTGCTTCTCTTCCTGTGGGGCATGGGGATCGAGTACTGGATCATGGGTATCAGCGGTTTCACATGCAACAAATATTAGGTAGTATCAACTGCACAAGCACTCTCTGCAAGAAGAACCGACTGCACAAGACAATATCTTTATGTAGAATCAACTGCTTGAAGCACCGCCCGAAAAACCTGAGGCATTGGTCGACCTGCTCCAAGCAACTCATCTGTGCTCTGGCTCATCCCATGAATATCATTGCATTCAAATCACTAAACCTGACTCGCTAATCAGAAGTCCCATAAGAGAGATCTTCTGCACCACCACGACCATCTAATCCGTCAGCCGTAAAAAATCATGTGTGCACCACCTTGCACTGTGTTCCTCATCAGCTAGTACAGACTACTGAATTGTTCAGCTCACATAAACTGAAAGTCTTTAGTGTCAACTAAATCCACCTATGGTGGGGGGAATAGGTGTCGTGCAGTCTTTTGCGGAATTTAAATTACATGCACAAATAAACAAACACAGCACAGAAAAGCACACAAGCAATTATAGTGGTTCCCCGATTTGGGTACGTCCACTCTCCCCCTTCGACCTATCTCCCACCAAGAGACGACTCGGTCACTTCACCAACCGGATTGAAATCCAATCCTCACACTACGGAAGGAACCCTTACAACCAAAGGAGTCACTACTCCTCCACCACGGGTTGCACCCAACCCCTACAACTAGGAATAAAAATTCCTTTACAACAAAACAAAAAATGTATGTACAAGAAATACAAACAAACTTGTGGAGAATCCGATATCGCTCTTCGTTCGTTGATGCTTTCTTGAAAGAGACGAAGAGTCCATGACCAGAGTAATCTCTTGGAGAGGATCTTGTCAAGATCGACGGCGGCAAGTGGTTGCGGCAACGATGCTTTGTGAATCTAATCTTCTTGACGAAGCAAGCATGGTCTACCAACGATCTCAATCGGATCAGTCGTCTCAATCGATTCGGAATGAAGAACTATCCTCGTTCAAAAAATCGAGAGACAAGAGATCTCGAGAGAGAAGCGTGAGATGCTAGGCTTGCCTCGGTACTATCGTCGAAAGATCAAAGAATCTCTGAGATCAGCGGCGGCGACTAGCTTGCGAGCGGCGACGGCGATTGGTGAAGTTCCGCGATCGGCTAGGGCACGCTCGGCCTCGGTTTGATTTTTCGTTATTCGATGCCTCGGTATGTTCAAATACGCGAGTATATATACTGGAAGCCAACCCTAAATGACCGGTGTGGGGCCCACAAGGAGAATCCCTAGTCCCGGTCAAAACGGCGCACAATGAACTTGGTTTGGTCCAGCGAACGGGAATTTTGCCTAAGGCAAAATCGGCGAGAATCGCTGGTGATTCCCGTCGAAGTCGGCGGGAATCACTCATGATTCCCGTCGAATTTGCCTTGGCAGAATTCCAGTTGGAAATCTGGTCATCTGGAGGGAATCGGCGGGAATGCAAGGTGATTCTCGTCGAATCGGCGAGAATCACTTGATGATTCCCGTCGATTCTGCCTTAGCAAAATTCTTGTAGGAGGACAGTCAGCCGGATGAAGTCGGCGGGAATCACTGACTTATTCTCTACGATTCGGCGAGAATCACTAATGATTCCCGTCGAATCGGCGAGAATCACTTAGTGATTCCCGTCGGTTTTGACTTAGATGATTTTTCTCTTCCTTCCTATGAACTTGGTCTTTGACCCATCTTTGCTCCTCTTCTGCTCTTGATCTATCTCGACCCTGTACTTGAAAGTAAGTACACTCCAATAGAGAGAGCACACGTGAGTCAACACACTGATCTGCTCAACGAGGGATTACGTTGCGCAGACCCGTGTATATTGACCCACTGCACCCTGACATTGGTGTGTACTTAACCTGGAATAGCTGCAAGCACAACTTTATAGAAGATCGTCAAATACATTGTGAATCCATCTTAGCTTTACTGGAGTCTTCTTTAAATCCAGGTAATTGTGGATACAATACCCAACAATCTCCCCCTATTTGAAGAAGCCAAAATCCTACTAGCTAAGATGAATTACACCAACTAGAAAGATATACATAACAAATGTGCGAGACAAGAATTCAGAATAATAAAATTTCACGCATTCAGAAAACAAATGAATCAGCATGTGATCATATATATATATATATATATATATATATATATATATATATATATATATATATCCAAAGGTTGTTCATTTAAATACAAGAAAAGATAAACACGCATATAGAAAATAAAAACAAATCTAGATTCCAAGTCTATCCCTCCTTTGCCTGAGCATCTCTTCGTTGTTCAGCCATGTACTTCTTGCTTTGCCTTTCAAAGAATTCCTTCGACTTCGGGTAGTACCGGGGGGAGGAGCTTTATGTTCTACAGTGTTAGTCCTGAAAAATATGTTTCTTTTGGCCTCATACTCTTTGTGCATTTCCCACTCATACTGACTATATACTTCATTTCTATTAATTTCTCCCCGCTGTTGTAGCATGAATGTGTCCAGTATGATGCTCTTAGACGTAGGAATCCATCGTTCATTCTTAACTTCACTTTCCTTCAATCTTAATTTCCTCTCAGCTGGAGTTTCTTTGAAAGTTCCTTCTTGAAGTTTTCTTTTCCCTTTTGCAATGGTCTCTTGATCAAACATAACACTATGAGCATCTTTGGCAGCGGCCCTAGCAGTCTTTCTGGCATCATCTTCACTCAAGGGAACCTCCTCAGCACTTGCAACCTCATCAGCAGCAGCAGTAGCAACCTCATCAGTAGGAGGAACCGGAATTTGTATACCAGATGCTTGCTGAACTAGCCAGTGACAGCTTTCAAAAACATACTCATTTGACTGCTTGAAGTTGTCGACCATGATTTGTTGTAATCCTGCCATCTTAGCTGTATATTCCTCCTCCCCCTTTTTGGCTTCTTGAGCAATTGAGTTTGCATAAGAATGCAGTGACTCATCTATATGCTTGACATTTCGAGTAAAGTCGTCCAGCAGGGATTTCTGATTCGTGTTAAGTGTGACCATGTTGGCATCGAACAATTTAATGTTGGTGGCCACAACATGTGCATTTTGATTTACTACTGCCAGATCAGCTGTGTTTTTCTGTAGCCCTTGCATCAAAAGATTGACGGCAGTGCCGGCCTCAGTATACTTAGCGTCAAATCTTTGTTCCATCATATACAGCTTATGATTTATCTCCACAACATTCTGTAGCATCAGATCTTCAGATTGCTTAATTCGTTTAAGTACCTTGTTGTGAGATTGTTCAAAGGAGGCCTTCAGTTCATCCACTATACCTTGAATGATATTTACCGTGTGATTTGCCAGGCTAGGTCCTAGCGGATGATCCTAATGAATGGCCTTGTCATGCACTGGGGGAATTGGACTCAGTGAGTCACGATTCTCTTCTTCAGATACACTGGTTGAGCTTGATAGATTCACGGTCTCCTGTGGGGGAATAGAGGCAGCATCTGCCAAGTTTCCATGTATACTCATCATCCCCTGTCGGGAGGTCTCCCCCTCAATTGTTGCGCCAGATACAGCAGGAACTTTTACCTGAACCTGTTCCTCAGAGGGGAGATCAATATCAATCTCCCTCATGGTCATTTCAAATCCAGCTTGCTCATTTTTCAAATAATCAGCGGCAGCATTCTCCACATTATGCTCATCATCAGCAGCATTCCCCATATCCTCATCAGCAACATCATTTTCCATATCATCCTCTACCTCCTCGTCAGTGTGATCAGTCGCGAGAGACTCCACTGCCTCCTTAGCGATGAGGGAAATATTAGTGACAACATCTACTTGATCTGAGACTGCGTCATCCATCCTGATGTCAGCAGAAAGACTGGGTAAAGACTCCCCCTCAGTTCCTGCATGCAGCAGATCAGGAACTTCACTGGGCTCATCCGAGGGATTTCTGAACTCTGGTGCTCTGTCTTCTTCATCAACCTGTGTTCCAGCCGCACCCCCTTGGGCAATTCGTCTTTACCACCTATCAAATACGCTGGAGTCCATGTTCTTCAGGTAGTAAAGGGGAACTCCCTTAGTCATATCAAATCTGTCTCTGTCCATCTGATTCAGATATAGACTGATGATTCTCCCGAAGTTGGGAGTATGTAGGGTATCCTTTATCTTCTCAAATAACATGGCTCCCCAGCTGAATTTCTTTCGGCACACTATAGCCATCAAGATCTTAAACATGTCACCTGATATATGATCATGGGAGCCAGGTTTGCATATTGGAACCTTCCCTATGATATCTGAGAGGAGCTTTCCTTCTTTTGTTCATGTCCTTGCGTTTGATGGCCTTGGTCCCTCGAGCCAGTCCATAGAAGAGTAGTGTCCTCGTACAATCATTTTCATCCAGGTAGTCCTCTTGTACAGAGCTGGAGAGCTGCAGATGATGTGATAGTTTTACAGCAGTCACCTTGATCCTTAATCCATCTATCTTACTCTTTATTAAGGTGTCTTCGTGACGTAGCATGGGTGCTCGAGAATAAAGGAGAGCCCGGCTTGCTCAAGCATCAAGATGATGTTCCTGAATTCATCAGAAGCATGGGCGAAGCCTGTCCTAACCAACTCACTCCCAGTGAGGAGCCCGACTGTGGTTCGAGGAGCCATTATAAACCTAAACAAGTAACATCCAAGGAACTCAACTCTATCTAAATCTATAGATTGTTGGAACTGAACTAGCAGGAAATAGACAAGTTACAACCTAGCTAATGATACAAGGAGGAACGGTCGTTACCTTGTACTTGGAGGGGGGAAGCAAAGTGATTCTTGTCAGCCGGTGAGCGGAGAGAAGCCCTAGTCCAGTGAGAGGAGAGAAGCCCTAGTCCAAGGAGCGGCTTGCGTCGGGACGGAATGCTGGCGGTGGATCGTCGAGATACGAGCGTCGAGCAGATGCCGGAGACGGGAACACCGAGCCGACGGGGAGAGGACGGCGGGCGGACTCCAAACGACGGAAGATAGACCGGAAGGTTGCGAAGAACTACGGCTGGGGAGCGACGGGAGGCTTATTTCCGCACGATCGAAGTGATTCGGCGAGGTTTTCGCTAGTTCTTGCAGGGAGCTGAACGATCGGGAGGTGGACTCGATTAGTTTCCATTATTTGTTACCGTAAAATCGACGGGAATATGAATTGCACCGGGTATTTGTTTCCTTACCCAGCTATTTGTTTCCATTATTTCCCGCTGGATTATTCTAATCGATGGGAGTCCTGTTTATTTCACCTAGGTTTCATTTTTCCTCAAAACAAGGGATATCAAGTTTTCTTATGATAGCCAAGTTGAGTTCAAGGAAGGCTAAAACTAGAACAAACCCCGACTTATCCTTGTTGGATTCAAAATGTAGTACGGTAGTTTCAACTATTGATACAAGTCACGTGAGAGTCATAGGACCATTTGACACCCCCTTTCTCACCATATCAAGATTTTGACAGTTTATCAGTTCTACAATATGGATCATACAAATATTAGCTTTCGTGTCCTTCCATCAGGTGTGTGTGTATATATATATATATTTATATCTTGAGAGAGAATCTATATATTTGTTTGGATATATATATATATATACTTCTATGTAATGTGATTCAATTTTCAAAACTGAATGCGCGTACCTGGGATCATTAGGTTGATCATTCGGATCCACTATTTAAAGTACAACAGGTATCCAGTTCAAGTAGGACAATGTAGTTAGCATTATCTCTTATCCCATATACTTGTTCCATAGCATTCCTGGAACATCTCTTGTCTAGGTCCCATCATGTTCAAGGGTACCTAGACTATCCTGCAAAAACGAATTACCTTACCTTAGGAACCCAATATATATTGGGTCCTAGGTTCTTGTCAGCATAAAATACAGGATGCCTTCTTACAGGATTTCTGTCAGGAAGACTATCTCTAGCCAAGGGATGTGGACATACCCTTTCCCTTGGCACAGAAGGATTGTGTCAACAATCTATGGCAAAGTGACCCACTTTGCCACAGCACCAGCACTCATGAATATTGTATCTCCTTTTCTGACCAGATCTACTGACTGAGTTTGTCACGATCTTAGGTCTGATAGGGGCAGAGCAGGTTCTGCTCTCAGATTTACCCTTTCCACCGAGACACGAGGGAGGGTGGATGGAGAACATGTGGTGAGTGTCATGAGGCCTGGGAGGTGGTGCCTTCTTTTCAGTCAGCACACATCCGGGGGCCCCATAGATACTTGCTACATGTTTGCCAACCCCCTTTCCCTGCGTCCTAGGGTGGTGAGAGGTACTGTGAGAGCTGGTTCCGGCAATCTCATAAAGTGTTGAGGCTGAGGCAGTGAATACAAAAGGTTCATGATGAGCCAAATGTATTTTCTTATGGGTAGCCATAATAGCACTTGCACTATGGGTATTTCCATATGAGGGCCGATCACTCTTGCAGTGACCATAGTTGTTCTTATGGTCATACCTGAAAGCATAATGTGGGCCCTTCCTACCCGGTGTGGGGGATCTGAATACAGTTTCCCCATTTCTCCACGAATTTATGATTCGAGAGATCCACCCGTTTTCTCCCTTTCTCTTAATAACATCTATCTTGAAAAAATTAGATACTATCCTCTTCTCGGTCTCTAGACGAAACTCTAGATCCGAGATCTTTGAGTCCTTCACCTTGATGGATTCCAATTGGAGATCCATCATGGTCCTCAACTGAGCAATTTCCATAGCTTATTTCTCAACAAGCAAGTTGCTCTTCTGAAGAGCACTACGAAGGGAATCAAGAGTTTCAATCTTTTGATTGAAACTGTCTATTTCCCTAGCATAAAAAGATGGACAAACCTCTGAACTTCTCTTGTCTTCAGGAAATACAAGAGGAAGGGAGCAAGAAGAGGAAGATACCTGATCCTGATTGTGCTGATCAGGGTTAGAGTTAGGGTCTGCAGAGACTGAGGTTTTAGCTTCATCACAACTGCATTCCTCAATCTCTTCTTCAGTCTCAGATAGAGACACTGGAGCCCTGATATTGAGAATTTGTTCTTGACTTTCATCATCAGAGATGAGGACCCCCACATATGCTTCATCCTCTTGCTGGAATTCAGTCCCGACAGTCTTCTTTCCCTCCATGAGGTCAGAGATTGTTTCCCACATGGACTTGGCAGTCTTGCACTTATCCAATCTAGTAAGAGAAGAGCCTGACCAAATATCAGAGATGATCTGTCGTACCAGCTTGTCCAAGTTGAATAGTGAAAGCTCGGTTTCAGACATCTCTGCGGTACTCTTAGGGATTTGGTGATCTTCTCTAGAGTCAGAAGCCTTCATGGGAATGAAGGGACCCTCTTCCATAATGAATAAATCACGGGGGTCAATGACTTCCAGATGAAACTGAACCCTCATTTTCCAGATGGGATAATATTCTTTTGTGCATGCAGGCAGTCTCAGGGGAGAGACATCAGTGTACAACTCCATGCTTGAGTCTTGTTTTCTTCTTGACACTAGACACGGGATCTTACTCAAGGTGTTAACCTTATTGATGAGTAACCTCCCTCTGATACCACTTGAAAGTCTCTAGTGTCAACTAAATCCACCTATGGGGGGGGAATAGGTGTCGTGCAGTCTTTTGCGGAATTTAAATTACCTGCACAAATAAACAAACACAGCACAAAAAAGCACACAAGCAATTATAGTGGTTCCCCGATTTGGGTACGTCCACTCTCCCCCTTCGACCTATCTCCCATCAAGGGACGACTCGGTCACTTCACCAACCGGATTGAAATCCAATCCTCACACTACGGAAGGAACTCTTCCAACCAAAGGAGTCACTACTCCTCCACCACGGGTTGCACCAAACCCCTACAACTAGGAATAAAAATTCCTTTACAACAAAACAAAAAATGTATGTACAAGAAATACAAACAAACTTGTGGAGAATCCGATGTCGCTCTTCGTTTGTTGATGTTTTCTTGAAAGAGACGAAAAGTCCACGACCGGAGTACTCTCTTGGAGAGGATATTGTTAAGATCGGCGGCGGCAAGTGGTTCCGGCGGCGATGCTTTGTGAATCCAATCTTCTTGACGAAGCAAGCAAGGTCTACCAACGATCTCAATCGGATCAGTCGTCTCAATCGATTCGGAATGAAGAACTATCCTCGTTCAACAAATTGAGAGACAAGAGATCTCGAGAGAGAAGCGTGAGACGCTAGGCTTGCCTCAGTACTGTCGTCGAAAGATCAAAGAATCTCTGAGATCAGCGGCGGCGACTAGCTTGCGAGCGGCGACGGCGATCGGTGAAGTTCCGCGATCGGCTAGGGCACGCTCGACCTTGGTTTGATTTTTCGTTATTCAATGCCTCGGTATGTTCAAATATGCGAGTATATATACTGGAAGCCAACCCTAAATGATCGTTGTGGGGCCCACAAGGAGAAGCCCTAGTTCCGGTCAAAACGGCGCACATCGAACTTGGTTCGGTCCAGCGAACGGTAATTTTGCCTAAGGCAAAATCGGCGAGAATCGCTGGTGATTCCCGTCGAAGTCGGCGGGAATCACTCACGATTCCCTTCGAATTTGCCTTGGCAGAATTCCAGTTGGAAATCTGGTCATCCGGAGGGAATCGGTGGGAATGCAAGGTGATTCTCGTCGAATCGGCGAGAATCACTTGGTGATTCCCGTCGATTCTGCCTTAGCAGAATTCTTGTAGGAGGACAGTCAGCCGGATGAAGTCGGCGGGAATCACTGACTGATTCTCGACGATTCGGCGAGAATCACTTAGTGATTCCCGTCGATTTTGACTAGACGATTTTTCTCTTCCTTCCTATGAACTTGGTCTTTGACCCATCTTTGCTCCTCTTCTGCTCTTGATCTATCTCGACCCTGTACTTGAAAGTAGGTACACTCCAATAGAGAGAGCACACGTGAGTCAACACACTGATCTGCTCAACGAGGGATTACGTTGCGCAGACCCGTGTATATTGACCCACTGCACCCTGGCATTGGTGTGTACTTAGCCTGGAATAGCTGCAAGCACAACTTTATAGAAGATCGTCAAATACATTGTGAATTAATCTTAGCTTGACTGAAGTCTTCTTCAAATCCAGATAATTGTGGATACAATACCCAACATAAACATTGTATGCCCTTGCATCACCGTTAAAACTCGATCTCTCGCCATAAAGTTGCATTCTCTGGTGTCTAATATGTCCGACAATATCAAATTCCTGTGCAATTTAGGTAACAGGTGCGCTCGCTTAAGTTGGTGGTGGCTCTGCCGGAGCGCCGTCGGACCACTGCTAGCGGGTTCGGTGGGGTCTGGCGACCCCGCCGGTAGCCTCTGGGCAGGCATCTCTACCGTCAGCAATGTAGCCAAACCGTGAGTAGTGCCTACCCTAAGCGATGGATTTATTTTAGTCTCACATTGCGGGATTTAAGCAAAAGTTTAAATATAAATTAATTGGGAGGCGTTGGTCAGTCGAAATTAATATGGACATTGAATTGAGCTTGGATTGTCTAAATCATGCATGGCTAGTGGGCTAAACCATGAGTAGGGCCACGTTCAGTAGTTTGACTTGTAATTTTTTCCTCTTGAGCAGAGTTCATTATATCATTTTTCAAATTTGGAGGGGTAAAATTATAACTTCACATTATATGATAGAAGCTCAATTAAAGTATATGTTTAGAATACCCAACTATCCTAGGTGTAGGATCCCTATGAAAATTTAGATGGACGGTTCTGATTCATTTGTGTGATCGAACGACTGAAATGTTATGATCGAGAACAATTGAACCGCCCTGATAGATTGGATGGTATAGATGGATTTAACGACATAACACATCACAGTATGACAGATTCATATTGGACGGATGAGATTCAAGACCAAGTGAAGTCAATGATCAGATTTAGGCTCTGTTTGACATAGTGGTGGCGGTCATAAACATGAGAGTTAAATTTTCATTCGTTAACACATCTAAGGAACTTCATCCACTTTTATGTTTAAACGAATGATGTTTGTTAGGTGATCCTTAACACATGACAGTTTAGCTCATGCATTTATGACCGCCACGATCGTGCCAAACGGAGCCTTAGTTGGATGGTCCGCAGAGTTACACGGTATGTTAGGTGATGAGTATTCCTTTGTATATATAAGTATAGATAGATATAGATATATTATATTAGAATTTATTGGATTCTCTCGCGTCGTTGTAGCTTGCAGGTCTTTAATCGAAATTTTTTTGCGTATGCTCCCCGCACGTGGTGCGGGGAAATGGTGAGTCGTTGATCGTGTTTTGTATTTCATCATTTCATGCATCCTCATTTTTTGATTTTATTTTATTTACCTTATTTTTGATTGACGTTGGATCTAAGAATGAACGCGCATGATGTTTCTCACTCCCAAAATAAGGAACGATACACACATACCTAATTATTGTTTCGGGCGGAGTAAAGTGCACCCCTACACTTTACGATAAAGTACATGCATCTAACGTCCCGCATGAATGCCCGCACTTTATGATAAAATGCAGGGGTACATTTTACCTCCCCCGGATCCTCCTTCAATCCCTTGAAATTGGAAGGTCTTTTCACCGGTCCGGAATGGGCGAACCCGGCCCGACATTACAAAACCAGAGCTCGTATGCGAACCCGGCCCGACATTAAAAACCACGCTTCTCACCATACAAAACCCTAAACCCTTGAAAAAATATCACCATTTCGTGGTCCGCAGAAGAAATTATCTATGCGGGCGTCTGCCTCCCCCTGTTCGCGACGCTGTGTTCCGGCTTCCTTCAATTATAGATTCGGTTCAGAGGCCGTATAAACCACAATATGGTGTTGATTCCTCCATCCATGGCGGATAATTATGCCCGTTCGATTGGTGCTCAGACGACGACTCTGTTCTAGTTCAGTTGCCAGAGCTAATTTACAGACATTGAACTCAATATTGTGCTGGCATCTTTTGGTAATTGACTTATCCTCTCATTTCTCATGCTTTGGTCTCTCTCTTTTTCACTAATTTCCTATGATTATCTACGAAGTCTCATTCTGTAGTGTTTTAATTGCAAATGGCAAATATGTAGTGCAGGGGGGAATATATGAACAGCTAATGACGATGAGTATAAGGTGCAAGAGAGGCTCTTTGAGCCGTAATGACACAGAATCTCGGAATTTGAATTCTAGGCACAGGAAGAGCAGTTGCAATGGCTTGGATGGTGGTGAAAAGAATCGGCTAATTAGGTTGCAGTCTTTTCTCTCGAAGGAGTACATTCTTAGCAGAGTTTTCCGCAAGGATGGCCCTCTCCTGGGATTGGAGTTTGATCATCCTCCGGCAAATGCTCCTGGTGGTTTTGCTGGTATTTCTTACTTCCTACTGTCGAATGCTTTGTTGTTGAAAATGGGAAATGATACCTCATTATTTCCTGGAGGGATTTCTATAGAGATATTTTAATATAGATAGATAGAAATTTAGAGAAGATTTGATGTTTAATAACTGGCAGGTAGGAAGAAGATAGATGTATTTTGACTTCTATGACAAAGGTTTAGAGTGAGGGAACATATAGATTCAAAGATATGAAAGTGGAGAGCGAGGGAAGATGTTTGTGTGCTTATGTAGGAACAAAGAGAGAGTAGGGTTTTAGTTCTTATGATTTGCATTTTGAGGTAGTATTTTAGTATTTGGGAACAGTTATTGAATTTAAGTTTAAGCAATGCTTTGCATAATGTATAAAATATTTTATTGGAACAAATTTTTTGGAATATGCACACATGAATATAAAATATGACAACAAAAATATAAGTTTTTTATAGTTTAATATTGTCTTAATAGAATGGAAATATGAACACCGGTGGGAAAAAATTAAATTATCTCTTGAATTTTCTTTTGTAACCAAACCAAAGTTATATCTATGCTTGCATAGTTGCATTCCCGCAATTGTTCTGTAACTTTGAGGTATATTAAAGTTTAAATTGTAATAGAATCAATATTTTAGGGAATAAGCACAGATGAATCGATGAACATGAGAACAATACTCTATAAATGTTAAAGGTCAATATTGTCTAGACTACATGGCAAAATGGATTGAAGTCCATGATGTAATTACCTTTTGTTTCCCAATGGAAGTTTGAGCCGTGCTTTCATTCCCAAAATTCTTAACTTTGAGAAATATTATTTTCCATCTTTCATGAATCAAATATACATAATTATTGAGTAAATGTCATGTTCTTTTACCCTCAGACAAATATCATGTACGGAGGAAAACTAAATTACTGAGCCTGACCACTCACTAAAAGGTCAATTTGTATAATGTTAGATATTAATCTTTAGGATCTCTGTTGCATTTTGAATACCATTACTTTTGATGAATAATGATGTTAGTTTTTGTTTCAGTCAATCACCTTACCACCCTCTTATTGTTATTGGTGGTTCTTTCACTTTGTGAATGCTATGCAAATATACTTAAATAACCTATGTTCATACTAGCTCTTTTTTCTTTTAAATTTGAATTTTTTTTGTTTTCTAATTATGTAGCATTCACTTGTCAACCATATATTGAAGGCATTGATCATAAGTTCTCATTGATAGAGTATACTTGAGACTTTTTATATTCCTTTAAGTTGATTGTGATCTTCTAATTAATTTGCTTAATCTCAGATATTGCATATTCACATTGTTGTCAAGATGAGCAGAGAGTCCGCAAAAGGAGAAAGGTAATGAAACTATGATTCCGTTTTCAAAATCATTTTGTACATGCATAATGGTACCTGATGCAAATTTTAACTGTTCTACTGAAATTTAGGATGAACATTGACACTGGTTGTAAGGTTGGATAAACTTGCAACTATTACTTTTAAGTTGTATTACAATAAAGTTCAACCTTGGCATTGTCTCATTTGTCAATAGCTGATGAATATTATTTCTAGGTCACATTAAAACAAAGTCCCCCTTAACATTTCCTGTTGAAATAGTTGATAAATCCTCTTATTTAGCACCTTTCATTAGCATTTTTTTTTGTATTTTCTCGTTCTTTTATTTTCATTTTCGTTCTCGTAAATTACTTAATGTTGGTACATATTTCTATTAAAACAATGGGTTCTTGTTGATATTTGGCCTGATGAAGTTTAGTTAATGTATAACAATGGTAAAATTAATTTGACCTTTGTGTGGGTTCTGCGATATGTTTTATGCTACCTTTCATTATTGACAAGTTTCAAATGAACTATCCTTCTGCAGGTATTGAAGACTCATGCGGCTGATAGTAGTGTGGGGATCCATACGAAGAATGTTCCTGAAAAAAAGCATGGCAAGGGAAAAGCTCTGATGACAGTTTGGCGTGCATGCCAATCCTCCAATGGGAAGTTTCCAAGAGGACTCAAATACTTTGATGGAAAAGTTAACTGCTTTCCCTACATGCCATCAGTGAAAGCACAAATACAGGTTCAAAAGAGTTCCATCATCAACAAAATTAGTGCTTTACTTATTTGGGAGCAGAAGTTCTTGGATGTTAATTTCATCATATTACTTTTATTTTCTGTACAGAAACAAGGCAAGTCGAAGAAAAAAGTGCCCAAGAAACCTCCTAGAAGAAGAAAGGTAAATTTGCAATAGTCGAGATAAGTGTTTGTGAATGATAATAGATCATTTAAAGTAACAATGGAGCATCTGAAGAGGATGCTTAAATTTGATATTTGATTTGAAATTAAAACATACATGCTACTTATACATATATCAACTAACTTTAATAATGGATTTTATATTCATGGTATATAGGTACTCGGAAACATGGATGATGCAAATTTTGTGGAGCCTCGTCATCCAGAGTGCAAGCTTATTATTGATGAAACACAGGTCATGTATCAGTCAAAATCATTTACACCATTGATAGATGATGAGGAGCTTGAACTCTTGGAGTCAGAGGAAGCTTCAACAGCATTTAGATGTTGTGCTCATCTTTGTTCAACTGGAGAGGAAGCTTGCCCACTTTGCAAAGGTTTGTGATTTGATTCTTTAAAACTGATTAATTCTTTTTGGGAGATACTGACTGAACATATTTGCATCCTTTAGATGTTTTAGCGAGGTTTCCCCCTAAAATAGTCAAAATGAAGCAGCCAATTACTACAACACCCTGGGATTCTTCTCCGGAACTTGTGAAGAAATTGTTCAAGGTAAATTGGGTTTTCATGGCATGCACAGTTTGGTTCAACCACTAATGAAACATGTAGTACCAGGATTAGCAAATAATTTCTCAATTATTTTGGTCTTCAAATTCACTAACTTTTTTTATTCTTACAATACCAATGACATCACTATTTCCTCTCGTGTGATTCTTAAACCTTTTAGAAAGAAAGACTGTATGTGTATGTATCACAACTATTTTATGTTACTTGAACAAGGAAGTATTTTAAAGGTTTATTGTAAACTTTGTTTTGAGTTCTCCCCCTTACTTTTGGGAGCTCTATCTATATCTTTAATTTATCTTTGAAGTTTTAATTATTTTATCTTTTTAGCTAAGATTTTTTTTTGAAAATTACTGAACATGCTACTTTTTAACTTGGAAATTTTATGCTTTGCTTGTGGTGAAATATTTTTAACTGTATTCTTATACATGAAGAAATTTTATTAAATTTTTTTTGACAATGTAAAAGGGGCAATGATGTAGGTTAGGCTATGAGGGTGCACAAATCCGAAACTACTAGGGGTGGAAAATGAGAACTTGGTGCACTCAGGGCCAGTAGAAGCCCGCCTCCAACACTTCCTCGTGGTCTGGTTTGCTTGGTAATGTCCTCTGGTTGGTCTTCGTGGCAGTGCCATAATATTTGCAGGACTTCCTCGCTTGCAGCACACATTCTCGCCATTTGATCCGCGCATACACGAAATAAAAAATGGGTATTCCCAAAAGTAATTATTTAAGTCAAAAAAGAATTTTTTTTTTGTTAACTTGAAAATTCTTTTGGTAGGACCCGAGCCACTAGGTAGTTAGCCAAATTTGCGAACCAAGGGGTAGAAGAAGTCGTTACCTTATCGAGTGCGAGGAGGCGCTGTTCAGGGAATTTGTCATCTATGTCGGCCTTCACTAGTGCACCCGCTATAGAATTATCTAAATGTGAAATATGGTCGGCTGCCAAGTTCTCCGCTCATTTCTTGTCCCGGGTCTCCAAGTCAAACTCTTGCAGGAGGGGATCCATCTCAATAAGCGGGGCTTGGCGCCCGCTTTGTTTAGTAAGTACCTGAGGGCAAAATGATCAGTAAAGACGATAACCTTGAAGAGAGTAATATAAGACCTAAAATTATCAAATGCAAAAACAATTGCTAAAAGCTCTTTTTCGGTAGTGGTGTAGTTGGCTTGTACGGATGTGAGTGTCTTGTTCGCATAATAAATTGAGTGAAAATATTTATTCACCTGTTGGCCTAACACTGTGCCTACTGCAATGTCTCTCGCATCGCACATAATCTCGAAAGGGAAAGAACAATCAGGCGCTATTAGAATCGACGTGTTGATAAGTTTATCTTTAATAATTTTAAATGCTAATAAACATTCGTTATCGAAAACAAAAGTAGATTCTTTTTCTAACTGGTGGGTTAACGACCCGCGCGGTCTAGAAAACTTTTGATCGACTTAACATTCGTAGGAGGGGGGAGTTTTTCAATAACTTCGACCTTGACTCTATCGACCGCGATTCCTTTGCTAGAAATTTTATGTCCGAGCACTAACCCCTCTCGGACCATAAAATGACATTTCTCCCAGTTAAGAACTAAATTTGTGTCTTCGCAGCGTTGAAAAACATGTTCGAGATTTCTGAAACGAGTTTGAAAAGTATTTTCGAAAATGAAAAAGCCGTCTATAAAGACCTCCCTCCTCTTCCAATGTAACGGTTCCCCATCCCATGACTCAAAAGGACAACCGCCGGTACCCTTAACACCTTAGTTGTCAAGGCGCGCGCTTAGGCGCGCCTGAGGCGCCGTGCGCAACCCGCCGCGCCTCAACACGATTGAGGCGGGCGATGTCCCCAGGCGCGCCTGGGCCTTTTAAGGTGCTTTTTTTATTTTTTTTTAGATGGGCAAAAACATGATCTCAGACGCATCCGAGGCACCTCTAGGCATACCTAGGCATCCCTAGGCAGACCTAGGCACCCCTAGGCACACTTGGGCGCCCAATTCGTTCAATTTCAGCGAATCGGGCTCCCAATTCGCTCAATTTCTTTTTTCCCCCATTTGTGCGCCTCACGTGCCTCAGATGCGCGCCTGCGCCTTGCACATAGGCTCCAGGTGCCCTTTGCGCCTAGGTGCGCCTTGCGCCTTTGATAACTTAGCATACCACCATGCTCAAAAGGGTTCCGCCTCAACAGGTCTGCAGACCGTACACCCCAACCCCTCTTTGCATTTGTTTCTCAGCCGCGGCGGGTTGTTAAGACTAGGGATTGAACCCAAGACCTCCTTGATAAGGAGCCTTCAAACCACTCCTCATCAACTCAATTGGTGATGAGAAGTGAATGAACTTAATAGTTAAGCGTGCTTGTGCGAGAGTAGTATTGGTACGGTTGACTTTCTGGGAAGTCCCCGTACGACCCAACTTAACTATCGAGTTCGCTCATCAAAGGGAGGCTGTGACCACCAATTACCCACCAGTGGGCTGGAGAGGGGTTGGGGTGCTTGGGCTGCAACCCGGTAACGTCGCCTAGGGCGGTGCCGTGACGTTGTCACGTTGGATCGGCTAAGGTCGTTACAGCCAACTCGTCAAAGATTGTCAACATACATCTTTGGAATGTAACCAACGCGTTACAGAGTCCAAATAACATCCTTCGATAGGGGAAAGTACCGAATGACAAGGTTGTAGATATCGGATATCGGGGACACGTCGGTTTAGGTTTTTCATGTCGGTTTTACTATGTCGGGGGATATATCGGGGATATTTCATATATCGGGTTTCAATATTTAATTATTTATATGTGTAATTATTTATAAATTTAATCATTTTTTCATTTATATATATTAATATATTAATAATTTGATATTTATTGAACTTCTAAATTTATTAAACTAATATAAGCATTTTGTGTTATACGAGTAATAACGGTATAATGCATGAAATAAAACAAGAGAAAGTAGAATGTCAGGAAGTTGTCCGTAACAATGGAAGATAAGAAATCTTAAGCCCATAATTCAAAAACCATGCATAATTGACGTCGATGATGCACTTGGGCAAGGAAGAAAGACAGAGGGAAAAAACAACCTAAACAATGAAATAATTTTGTTTTATTATCTATTGGACCATAAACACTAATTAAAATAAATTGAAAAAAACCAATCTGTAAAATATCGGGATATATCGGCCGATATATCGGCGAATATATCGGTCAATAATAGACATATCGGAAGATATATTTCAAAAGGATATTTTGCAAAATAATATCGGAAACGTGTCGTTTTGTCCATAAAACCTTTATGTCGGCCGACATGTCGATCATGTCGGAGGATATCCACAATACTGCCGAAGGGACAAGTAAATGTTGTTTTCTCCTTGTCTTTTGATGAAATAGGGATGTGAAAATATCCCGAAAGACCATTAAGAAAACACTAATAGAACTGACCAGAAGACGTTCTAATATTTGGATAAAGGGTAACAAAAAATGATCTTTTCGCGCGACATCATTTAATTTCTTGTAGTCGATGCACATCCGTCTGCTCGTAATAATACGAGCCGGGATTAAGTAATTTTTTTCATTGACCACTACCATTACACTGCCTTTCTTTGACACGACTTGTATGGGGCTAACCCACGTACTATTCAAAATCGGGTAGATAATTCCCGCATCTAGCAGCTTAATTACTTCAGCCTTAACAACATCTTTCATATTGGTATTAAGTCGTCGCTGAGGCTGGACGGTGCTCCGAGAATTATCTAGTAACAAAATTTTATGCGTGCATAAGAAAGGGATAATAATCTTGATATCAGAAATTTGTCAGGCTAAGGCATGACGGTGGTTGTTTAAAATTGTGTTCAATTCAGAAATTTTTGAATCGTTTAAAGTCGAGGAAATAATAACATGCAGTTTTAATTTTTTTCTAAAAAGATATCTTAGGTGGTCGGGAAATTGTTTTAATTCGAGAGTGGGTGGTTCTTCATAAGCGGTTTTGATTTTAAAGTTTTTTATATTAAGCGGCTCGGGAGGAAAGCAACGAGATATTTCTTCTAAACAAAATAGTTCGGCATGCTCAGACTCATCAAAAGAAGGTAAAACAAAATCAAGAAATCAAGAAAAATTTCCTCAAAAGATACTTCTAAATAGAAACTTGAATCGTCATTGGAGTGAGAATTTCGTTTGGCGGGGTTGTTATTGAAAGTAACTTCATCATCTTCAACCCGAATGCGGAGCTTTCCGTTACTTACATCAATTAAAACGTGGGAGGTGGCAAAGAAGGGGAGGCCGAGTATGAGGGGTACTTCGACATCCTCTTCGATGTCAAGGATGACAAAGTCCACCAGAAAGATGAACTTGTTAACCTTGACGAGCACGTCCTCCACAACCCCTACCAGATACTTAATTGAATGATCCGCGAGTTGGATACTCAGTCGAGTTGGGTTTGGATCGCCTAAGCCTAATTTTTTAAATAATGAAAAGAGCATCAAGTTTATGTTTGCTTCTAAATCAACCATGACGTGTTTTATTAACAAATTGACAAATAAACACGGGATAGAGAACCGCCCCTGATCATTTAATTTTTGAGGCAATTTGTTAAGTAAGACCGCGGAGCATTCTGCGTTGAGAAAAATACGTGAAACATTATCTAGTTTCTTTTTGTTGGAAAGTAACTCCTTGAGATATTTCGTGTATTTAGGCATTTGAGAGAGTGCCTCGCAGAAAATAACATTTATTTGAATTTGTTTTAGGATTTCAAAATTTTTTTTATAGTGCTCTTCAGTGCGGCCATTTCTAATTTTAGATGGGTAAGAAATTACAGAATTAGAAGCGTGCATAAATAAAATTGAAGTCAACGTAGAAGATAAAATAGGAGGAGGAAGCGGAGTAGATACAAGTACCTCGGGCTCGACCATTTTTGAAGTTACCTCCTTTTCGCTGCGAAGGGTGATTCCATTGGCACTTTCTCTTGGATTCGGCTGTGTTGCCAGACAAAGCTCCATTCTGGCGTTTAGAGAACATTTTGGCTAGCTGTCCAATTTGATTTTCTAAAATTTTAATTGATCCGGTGAGATTCTGGATGTTGGACTTGTTTGAAGCAACATATTTAGTAAAGACCTTTTCAATTGAAGAGGGCTTCGACAGTTGCGGCTGAAATCCATGTGGATTTAAATTTAGGGGACGTTTGGCATTTCCTTGGTTACTCCATGTGGATGGTTCGTATAACCTGGTTTATAAGTGTTATTATATGGAGCGTTGTTCGGGTTAAAGGAAGGTCGAGAAGGATTTCCCGTATATTCAACCTGCTCTTCGATTAAATTGTTATTAGCTCAAGAAGGAGTGACGAAGGAAGTAGACATCTTCGCCACTTGCTTACTTAAGCACTCTACTTGTAAAGCTAAATTAGACGCAACATGTACTTCAAAAAGTCCAGTGGGCTTGCTTGGCGGCAACCGAGTCACATTTCAGTGGTAGGCGTTCATGACCATTTTCTTGAAAAGCTCTTGAGCGGCCTCATGGGTTTTATTGTTTAAAGTACCCCCGATGGCCGCATTAATCATTTCCATTGTTTGGAAATTCAAGCTATTATAAAATGTTTGCACTTGTAGCCAAGTTAGCAGTGCGTGGTGGGGGCATCTACGCAAAAGCTCCTTGAAGCGCTCTCATGTATCGTAGAGAGTCTCCGAGTCAATTTGCATAAAATAAGCGATATCGGTACGTAATTTAACGATCTTTACTGGAGGAAAGTATTTAGATAGAAATTTCTTCGTCATTTTGGCCCGCATAGTGATGGATCCTCTAGGAAGAGAACTCAACCACTGCTTAGCCTTGAGTCGCAAAGAAAAGGAAATAACGTAATCGAATGACATCATCAGTAACGCCATTGATTTTAAATGTCGTAAATTTCAAGAAAACTAGAAAGATGTAAATTTGGATCTTCATCCAGCAAACCATCAAATTTTACCAATTGTTGTACCATTTAAATTATACTGAACTTGATCTCAAAATTATTATTTGCCACTGCAGGGCAGACGATACTAGATTGTGTCCCTTCCAAAGTCGGCCACACATAATAGATCATGGTCTGTTGCTGGGCCTCATTCGGATTGGGAAGATTAGCAGAATTACGCTCACCCATATTTTCTGTGTTAGTGTCCCCGATCGATTTTTCAAAATTCAAATGTAAATCCTGATCACGAGCTTGGAGGCTCTGCCGAATGGAGCGCTCGATCTTCGAGATCAAAATGAATATCAGGATTATTCGAAAAAACTTGCTCGGGTCATGCACTAAAAAGAAGAAAAGAGAGAGGAAGAAAAGAGAGAACTAAATGGAAAGAGAGTACAGCAACAAACAACAACACTCAAACCTTTATCCCACTATAGTGGGGTCGGTTATATGGATCCTTTGTCGCGATTGTGCCCTATCTTTTGTCATAATCTCACTAATGCCTAAGTATAGTAGGAAAGAGAGTAATGCTAAAAAATAGTAGACAATTTTTTTTCTTTTTAGGCAATTTAGATTAGTCTTGAACTTCCTAAGCTCTACCCAATGAATACTCGCACTGGTACTAAGAGATATGCTGGGATGGCATCCCAAACCTCCATTTCCAAGAATATAATTTTATCTTAATAAATTTTTTTTGAAACCAAAATGAAAAGAAAAAAATGATAAAATTAATAGATATTCCTCTTTTCAAAATATCAACCAAATCCCCTACAATGACGCCAAAATTTGGTAGATAAATTTATAGTTTTAAGAAAGATGATGTTTTCCGATTATATATCGGATGAAGGTAAGTATACCTTATCAATTATAGTATAGAGTATTTGAGACAATACCACGGTTGTATTTTCCGGGGCGCGGTGATTACTTTTACTTTTAGGAAATTACTATCATCTTGTCACTACAATATTTGGATTGGTTTTTTTTTAAAGAAAATAACTTACAAATTGAAATAGGATTTAGATTAGTTTTAAAAGCTATCACTCGATCTTGACTCACCTTGGAATGAAAATAATCGAAAGAAAATAAATTTTAAATCTTTTTAACGAAAATGCTTGGACCGTGGAGGTTCCCAAATTATGATTCTATGAACGAATCTCTTTCGAGGATACGCCCAACTAAGCTTAGGTTGATCGACCGAAATTCCATTCTACAATCGAAACCCCTAAAGCTCGCTTTATGTGGTGAACCCCGCTATTGAATTTGAATCCAATCCGGGAGATTTACATCGTCCTCTTTCAAGGATTGCATTCAACTCTCTTTATCCGTGAGTGATCGATCCATACGCACAGTCCTTTCGATTACAGGTGTATGAAAACGGTTAGTGAAAACCATATATTGATGATATGACTCCCAACTATCGACATTGCAAATAATCCCATGTTTCACGAATGTACCAAACATATTGAGGTCTACTGTCATTTTATCCAAGAGAATGTTTAGATGAAGAAACTAGATTTGAGACATGTACCTGCGGCCGGACAGATTGCTGATATTCTTAACAAAGCGTTACCATGCCCACTTTATCACCAGTTCTTGTCCAAGCATGGTTCATATGATTTGTGTGCTCCAGCTTGTGGGGGAGTGTTAAATCAATCTATACAAAAGACCCATACAAAGACCCACAACTGAATCCTTTACTATACAAACATTAGTTCCACATCTTGGATGACAATTTTGTTTCCACTCGTCTCATCTATTTATACATGTAATTATAATTGCCTTGATGTAACTTATGTTTATGAGAATAAATTTTTTTCTCTCCAAGTTTATCTCTCTACAATGACTAATCATAAGATTCTTATTGATGACTAATCATTGACCTCGTTCGTAAAGCCTAGACTCATAAATCAACACGATCAAAAAATAAGGTTTTTAAATTGGTAGAGAACTATGTCTGATATCGATGAATTTTTGAACCTTTGAAGTTTGAGAAACTAGTGTATGATAAAACGATTTTTGATGGGATAGATGTGATGATCCTATGTCTAACCATCTGAAGTCTATATTGTCGATGATATTTATATTTATTATAAAATACTCGATCATAATATGAATGTTGGTAAGACCAGATGCAACGGAATTGCTATTTCTTGAAGTTGATTTGCTAATATATATGTAAGACCAAACAAAGTGAGTGTTGGATGTTTTTGATTCCTTTGGGATTTGTGTTGGAGGGACATAATTTCTGATTTTCAATGCTTAAGAGATTTCTGATTTTCAATGCTTAAGAGTAGTAGAAGCCATAGGGAGAGAGAGTGAGGGGGAAAACAAGAGGAATCGGTAAGAAGGGGGCGGGGGGGGGGGGGGGGGGGGGGGGCGGGGGGGGGAGGAGATAGAAATTATGGAATCTGATTCCAACTCATTTTATAATTGGTTTATTCCATTATATATAATAATTCTTTTATTTATGGAAATATGGTTACTTAAAGTCAAACTTATCTAAAGTTCAAAACTAAAATTCTTAAAATCATATCATCTAACTTAGAATAAAGATAATCAATGCATTTAAAACTACAATAAAATGAAGAAAAATATAAAATATTAGAGTAATTTTAAATGTTTTTAAATGCATGTTCTGCGCCGCATTAACTTTGGGTTACCTGTATATTAAGCTATTCTAAGGAATTTGCTGTATTAGGTTCTAAATATTTTTTTAATAGGATGTGTGTGGAGTCTATAGAAAAACTTCAGACATATTTGAAAGTTTGTGTGATTTCCTCCTCTTTTTGAACTTCACATAAAAGTACATAATACACTTGCATCTACCCTTTTCCCTCTCGTTATCGTAATGTCTAATTTTTTTTTTGCATTTTCAGGTCTTTCAGTTCTTGTATAATCATGCAACTGCTATTGAATTATGCTATTTTACACTTGATGATTTAGCTCAGGCATTCAGTGATAAGGTTAGTTTTCTACAGCCTTCCTTACCTGCCAAACTATATTTCTAATTGATCTACTTCTCATTTAATTGCAAATAAAAATTCAGGATTCCTTGCTATTGGGAAAAGTTCATGTGGGTCTTCTCAAGCTTCTTCTGTTATCTGCAGAAAGGGAGATATCTTCTGGATTTGTTTCTCGTAGTTCTAAAGATTGCAGATTTTTGAGTTTCCTACAATGTGTAAGTTGAATCATTCTGTATGTACTTAATATCTATAATTATTATTGCATTTTATAATTCTAATTTCTTAAAATGGGATATCGTGCAATATATATTGTTATGGATTCTCATTTGGGATCTTGTCAGGGTGCGATGAGTTGAAGAGAAAGAAGAATTAGGGCAGAAGTCTGTAATTTTCTTCCTAAATCTGTGGTGCTTGCTAATGATGGAAAGGTGTAGCCTTAACCTAAACGACCTATTGGGTGTTTGCTGGATTGGAAGCCAGAGAGAAGAGGAATGGATGAGCCATGGCACGAATAATGGTCGGGTAGGTGTGTCGATCCAAGTAAGAACCATTCCCCCACCTAGATGGAACCATCAGCTTGTAGAAAAGAAATGACCGGGGGGGGGGGGGGGGGGGCGGTGTCAAGAGAGCACAAAACGTCAAGGAAAGTAAATAAATAAAAAAAATTCATTCATTCATTGCCTTCCCTTAAAATCAATAAGTAACGATTATATTATCTTTACAAATAACCAACTCGAGACAAAATAGTTAATTGATACATCGCAAAAATTTGACACAAGCAAAAACTTGACACAAGCAAAAACTTGACACAAGCAAAAACTTGACACAAGCAAACTTACTTGAAACAAGCAAACTTACTTGACACAAGCAAACTTACTCGACACAAGCAAAAACTTACTCGACACAAGCAAAAACTTACTTGACACAAGCAAAAACATACCTGACATAAGCAAAAACTTGACATAAGCAAAAAATTACTTGACAAAAGCAAAAACTTGTCACAAGCAAACATTAACTGGACACATAAGAAAAAAAACTAATTTTACACAAACAAAATGTGAAAAACAACCAATTCACATTACTCCCGCATGCCATGTTGCTTTAATTTTGCACTTTTCCCTGAATTACAATCGTAACAATATTCCCTTTCTTGACATCGGGTTTGTTCTCAAGGTTAAATAAAATATAAACTTTTTTATTTCTCTTGCTCCAAATATTATTTTCATCCTTCCACCCCTTCCATTTGCAATCAAATGAAACACCCCAACCGAGTTTAACAACAAATCAGCAGTTCGGTCGGGTCTCACGATAAGTAGTAAACTAAGTAACGGTAATAAAATTGGTACAAAACAAGCATGATTTAAAGTACTGAAAGTAAACATACAAGCATACAACAAAAGTAGAAAATGCAGCTGAGTGTAAAAGTGCACCTCAAAATCTAATTTCACGGAGCCATCTAAAAATTGAAAATATACTATGAACTGAAATACTGAAAACATGGAATAGCCTGCCTATGCAAATCCCCTGACCTGGTGATCCCTGTAAAAACAAGTTTCAAACTGGGTCAGGCCCACTGGAGAGTAAGAAAGACTACTTCTCCCAACAACAACATTCAAGCCTTTATCCACTATAGTGGGGTCGTCTATATGGATCCTTTGTCGCCATTGTGCCCTATCTTTTATCATAATCTCACTAATGCCTAAGTACATCATGTCTTTCCTTACAGTTTCATTCCAAGTCTTTATTGGTCTACCCCTCCCTCGTTTAACATGCCTAGTGACTAGACTCTCGCAATGCCTAACAGATGTCTCTAATGGTCTCCTTTGTACGTGTCCAAACCATCTTAGACGAGCTTCTCACATCTTCTCTGCAATTGGTGCTACTCCTGTCTTATCCCTAATACTTTCATTCCTAATTTTATCCAATCTCATGTGTCCACACATCCACCTAAGCATTCTCATCTCCGCAACTCCCATTTTTTGCTCATGTACACAATTCACTGCCCAACACTCAGAACCATAGAGCATCGCGGGTCTAATTGCAGTACGGTAAAACTTGCCCTTTAGTTTTAGTGGTACTTTACGATCACATAAGATCCCTGACGCGCCTCTCCACTTCAACCAACCCGCTTGGATTCTATGTGTCACATCTTTATCAATACCTCCATCTTTTTGAACTAGTGATCCAAGATATTAAAAACACTCACTACGGGAAATATCTTGATCACCCAACTTAATAACGAAGTCATCTGTCCTTCTTGTACTGCTAATTTTAAGCTCCATATACTCCGTCTTTGCCCTGCTCAACATAAAAACCTTCTTTTCTAAAGTATCTCGCCAAGATCAAGTTTTACGTTTACACTCTCGCGCGTCTCATCAACCAAAACGATATCATCCGCAAACAATAAACACTAAGGTATTACTTGTTGGATATGTCTGGTGAGCTCATCTAAGATTAGGGTAAAGAGATAAGGGCTTAAAGCTGAACCTTGGTGTAAGCCAACAGTGATAGAGAATTCCTGTGTTAATCCTCCAAATGTCCTCACCCCTGTCACTGAATTTGTATACATATCTTTAATTATGTCAATATATGATATATTTGCACCTTTCTTTTCTAAGACTCTCCATAAGATCTCTCTTGGAACTCTATCATAAGCCTTCTCAAGATCAATAAACAACCTATGCAAATCTTGTTTTTTTTTCTCGATAGTTGTCAATGAGTCTCCTCAGGAGATGTATAACTTCTATGGTCGACCTCCCTGGCATGAATCCAAATTGATTCTCTGAGATGTTAGTTTCCTAACAACCAAAAAAATAAACTTTTCTTATACTAAAAATATGTAATAATGAGTACCACTCTTACATTTCGACTTTGATCTGTTCATGTATTTGACTGATTATGAGTTCTGTCTCATCATCTGATTTCTGTTGGTTAATGATTTCTGAAAAGACTGAATTATATCTGCGATAAGTTCAGTAGGATTCATGATTGTCTTTATAAACCTTATTATTACTAGCGATTACATCCAAACTGAAACCTGGAGTCTGGGTGACAAACTTGATGGTGCCTTGAATTGAGGTAGATTTCATGAATATCTTATTAAATCTTGCTTTTAATGGCGATCACACAAACTAAAACCTTTCATCTGAGTGACAAACCCTGGTGATGCCCAAACTGAATGTTTCTCGAGAGGAATATAGACTCATGTCTGAGAGGGACGATTGTCTTATTAAATCTTATTTTAATAGCGACCGTGCACAAACTGAAAACTATAGTCTGAATGACAAACCTGATGGTGCCCTGAACTGAATGCCTTCGAGAGGAACACTGTCTCCTGTTTGAAGAGTTCCATATCAAGTATCAAGGGTCATCGATCCTAAGTCTGAAACTCATACAATGGGCTGCTGGCCTTCGAGTATGGTGGTGTGCTTCCACCAAAACAATGAGAGTGAACCTGTCTCCCCATTTATTTTTCATATGTTTTATCTTACACTTACACTTTAACATTTAAAACTGATTTGTTCATGTGATGAACTGATAATTTCATGGTCTGTCTGAAAATCCCGCTATATTGATATCTGTTCAAATTAAGTACATGTTGTAATCCTGTTGTGGTATTGACATGGCCTGTCGATAAATTTTGGTAACGTTTGATTTGCATCATTGTATCATATGCATTGATGATTTATATATTATCATTTTACTTATTTATTTAATTAGTGTCTGGTCTTGTACCAATACATAACTTGTTCAATGTCATCGACTTATATGCATGATCTGAATTATACTAATCTATTATTGTCATGAATGTAAACCATTACGCGTCATGATAATGTGTCAAAATGAATGATAAATATAGAGTTCTATCATTAATATATATAAATTGGATTAGTTCTGTATTAAAATGATGTTCACTTCCACATATAGACATGAAAAACCTAAAGAGTGCAATATTATCTACAACTGTAATACATGATTAATATTATCTTACTTAAATTGTAGCAATAAGAATGTATTATCGTATGCGTGTATAACGTAATTTAATTCATGAATTAACCCAAATGATATGTATCTGAAAGAAGACTGCAAATTTGTTCTCTGGTTAACAAAAAAGGTTCACTTCCACAAGAGATCTAGAAAGGGCAATTAACACACATTTATTTCTCCTAAATTTCAACAATGTTATTTTACAATAAAAGAAATGATCTTACCACATCTCTAACAGTAGAGGAGTTATGATCTTTGAAACAGAAATGACCTTGCCTAAAGTCAGGGCTGAAACAATCACGATTATGAGGATCCAAACCCTAAATAAGACTCCACAACGCTTAGTTGAAAACGATATACAAGATGATACACAAACATTGACTGAAATTGAAAACAAAAACATAATTCTGAGCACAATCGAAGGGGAGGGTCGATCGACCACAAATCTCTGTTGTGGAGACTCAAGAAGGCTTTTCTAATGTTACTGGAGTAGAGGATGACGACTAACATGTCTGAATTTGGGAGGAGAAGCGAAGAACCGAAGAAAACCCTTCTGCAAAGAGGCATCTGCACTAACCTGGCAAGAAGAAGTCAAAACACTGCCGAGAGGGTTCAGTCAACAGTTACAACTGCTTCATGAGGGGTTGTTGGGCCTGAAAATTGTGGAGGGGACGCCGACTAGTGCTGGGATCGACCATCTCTTGCTGAACTGGTGCCGCTTCTGCTGCTGGGAGCGTCGACGAGTTCCGGCGGTTACGAACCCACGCTCGGCTGCGTGAACTGATTTTAGGGCATTAAGAGGTCTGTTGTTTCTTCCTTTAAAACAACGCTCGACGGGGAGGGAATAAAAATCAAGTGATTTATTAGAATCGCGAGAGGAAGGGGGGACCGGAATCGTACACTAACATTTATATGAGTAAAATAAATTATTCTAATAAAATTTCAATGTTGTCACTACTCTCCTAACGCGCCGACACTAAAATTTGTACACATTTAAAATAAGATCTAAGACGAGACAAGTTGCGAGGGATAAACATACCCCGAACCGACGAATGTGCGTACGAACGTTTAATCGAATCCTGAAATTAAATTTTATTGTCGCAATAAATTACGGATGTTACAATTCTTCCTTCCTAATAAAATTTTTGTCCTCGAAAATTACTGTACAACCCCGTGTTCGCCGAGTGGACCCAACAAGGCAGAGCAGAGCACTCGAGATAGGCCATGAGATCACAAGCCCTAGGCAAGCTGCGCTAGCCGGCTCGCACCCGCCTAGCAGACGGGTGAGCCGGGGAAGCCGACACCGCATCGGCCCGGGAGGCGGGCGAGCCCGGGCAACCAGCCCGCATCCGCCCGGAGGCGGGCGAGCCGCGGGAGCCGGCCCGCATCCGCCCGGGAGGCGGGCGAGCCGCGGGAGCCGCCCTGCACCCTCCTAAGAGGCGGCCGAGCCGCGGGTAGCCGGTCCGCCTCCGTCTAGGAGGTGGGCGAGCCGCAGGAAACCCTGGCTCGCACTCGCCTGAGAGGCAGGCGAGTCGTGGGAGCATGGTCGCACCCGTCCTGGGGATTGGCGAGCTGGCTCGCGCTCGCCCCCGTATGTGAGGTGCTAATAACATGTATTTAATGTAATTTGTTTGTCAGTAGCCTCTTCAAACAGCGAGTTTCGCTGTTGACAGATCCACCTTGGGCTGTATACAGTAGAACAAAAAGGCGGAGTTACGCTATTTGCAGGCCAGACTCAGAAATCTATAAATAGACCACAAGGGACACCTCAGAGGGTAAGCTTCTCATTTCTGGTCTTGTAGCGCTTTTTGAGGTGTCCTTATCTCAGCATTGACTAAGGATGAAAACACTCTAAGATCTTCTGGGTGTGTGGTGGGACCTCCGTGCTGCAGTCGTGGGTCATTCTCAAATCCTAAATTTTTGGTTGAGTGAGCTCATCAAGAGAAGTAAATGTGCGGTCACCCCTTCTTAGGGTCCGAACTCCACAGAAACCGGTTTCCGGTTTCAACAATTACAGTCATACCTGTGAAAGCATAATCTTTGTTGCGCCGGAATTCATTTTCTTTTTCCACAAATACTCTGTCGATCACAGTTCAAACAAGGACTTTCACAAATGAAACTCTCTGCTTCTGAGCTTTTGAATTCTTGAGTCTGCTATACTGACTGGCTTTATATTCATACTAAGATTTGTTTCGATTGGTGCATCCTCAGTACAGATTATTTGACTGGGATCTTTGATTGTTTTTCTCAGATAAGAGACGTGGAATACTTCATCTGCTTGATTCGAGAGACATCTTTGACTGGTCTGACCTTCAGATAAACGTAATCCCTAATAATGAAATTCACTAACTTAGGCTTCTAGTCATAGTATTTGGCTTGATGATCATAGTTATTTTTATGTGCTCCTGGATGAGCTTGATTCGATTTATAATCTTTTCAAACAAAGCTTCTTTGATGGAATATCCTTCTTCGCTCTCAGCCCAGCATAGCGGTGCCCGACAACATCTGCCCTACAGAGCCTCAAAAGGTGCATCCAAAGCTTGCCTGTAAGCTGATATTAAAGGAGAACTCAACCATGGTGACATATTTTTCTCACTTACCTCTAAAGTCTAAAATACCCATATGAAACATAACTTCCATAGTTCTATTCGTGCGCTTTGACTGCCCATCTATCTGGGGATTAAAAAAACGGTACTGATATATAGCTTAGTGTCAACCCGCTCCTGCACATAAACTCCATTCTCTAGCTCTCCTTTGAGGTAAACATGTCATCTCTGACTGAAATTATAGTCTTGGGAATACCATACAAGGATTAACTTATTTATGTATAGTTGAGCTAACCTCAGACCCTGATCTGTCCTCTTATTAGGGTTGAAATGGGCAATCTTGGAAAGGAGGTCCACGATCACTCATAGAGATTCATTCCCACGAGACCTTGGAGGATTGTGCACAAAATCCATCGATATGCTTCAAAATTCCACTCTGGAATAGGAAGTGGTCGCAACTTGCCTCCTGGTTTCTAGCATTTGTCTTTAACTAATTTGTAAGTTTCATACTTCTCAACATACTCTTCAACGTCAATCCAGCCACGAAGATTATGTCTTCGCAAAGATGACAAACATATGTAATGCACATTCTACTGTCGAGTGGAAGTAAACCCTCCTAACTGGTTTTTTTAATATTGACATCTCTTTCTGACCTACCTGGCTGTCTGTGACAACTTTCAAATCTCTAAATCGGATCTAAAGGTAAATTCTTTTCTAATCCTGTCTTTAATGTCACAAGTGTCTTCTATCCAGCTCAAACTTACAAACTATTAAAACCGACATATTGGTGTCCGACATCTACAACCTTGTGGTGTCATACTCAAACTTGCAGAACTAATATTCTCCCATTTCTCTAGAGCTTGCACTAAATTATTCTGCTTAGTAATAAGGAATAGTTCGAGCCCCTTCAGCTGAGAGCATTTGCCACCATGTTGTTTTTTTTGAATGGTACTGGATACACACATCAATCTGAAAGAAACTCTATCCACTTAGGTTGTCTCATATTGAGCTTGCTGGTAAAAGATATTTGAGGCTTTTGTGATCCGTAATGATTTTACAACATTCTCCAAATCTTCAGTACGTTAATCACTACTACTAATTTCAATTCATGAACAGGGCAATTCTTCTCCTAAACCTTGAATTGTATGAAAACAAAGGCTATGACCTTTCCACATCCGAAATAAATGCATTCAAAAGGTGATATAACCTCATGAAAATCTTATTGGATCTCTCGAACTAACTTGCTAATCCAAGAAGATTGCAGACCTCCAAAATTGCCTTGGATCTCGGCAACGAGTATAAAAAAATCCAACTTCTATGATTGGGACTTGCATTTAGGAAACTTCACATGTAGAGTCAATGATATTCTATAAGCACATTCAAACATGTCTTTCCATCTCTGAATGCACAGGAATATCCTCGAGGAAGGAAAGGGACAAACAATCTATAAATCTCAAGACACTTTATTTATCATTGTAAAGAGGGGGCACCACACAACTTGAAGGGCATATCCACCGACTCGCAATGCTCAAACTTCGCGTTGAAAGTTGACTACTAAGTGTCTTCTTTACCATTTGAAGATACTGAAAATCTTATCTACAATTTAATTTAGGGAAAGTAGAAAACTAGTCGAACTGGTCGTAAAACTTAAATCTTAGAGAGGTACTACTTATTCTTACTCGTGAACTTACCAACTCATGATAGCTAAACGAAAAAACTTAACTTTGTCATCGTTCATGACAAAAGATGAGTCATTCTTAAAAGATTCTTAAAAGCAGTGTTGCTACACTTAACAATATCAATTCGAGTTAACTCATGTCGTTGAACTATCGACTTTGCTGATACTTTGGGTGACATGTTGTAGAAGATTTGGTTGAGAAACATCAATAGCTCCTCCGGGACAAGTATCTGAAACTTCTCAAACTAACAGTACCTCCTGAAAAGTATTTCTAATTTTCTTACATGCATCAACTAAGGCGCATCATAACTGATACTAAAAATTTGAAAATTTCTTAATCGAAGAGGCAACAACACTGAAACTCCTTTCAAACCTTGAGACGTAGAAGTGAACTGATCAATCAATCCCTATTTGGTTCTATCGACAATCTAACTTTGATCTCTGCTATTCAAGCCATATCCATACTTATATTCAATTCTGCTATAATATGAATGTACACTTCTACTACCCATTCTACTATAGCTTCACTCTTTAAAAGTTGGCTAATACCATTAAAGCCCACATGCATAAGAGAGTCGTTCAACGCCAAAACTCCCAGTACTGACACAACTAGGAGAATCTAAGATCGGTAAGTAAGAGACCACATTGTGAATGGGGCGATGAAATCATGTTAACGGGAGCAGAACAAGATTGGTGTAAGACAAATGATAAGATATGATAATAAACAATCAAACTGAATTTGATTGAATATCAACATAAAAGAGTGAATGTTCCCCTTAAGGATTTTTATCTCATAACTAAATCACTGCATAATGCGATAAACACGGGAACTCGATCTTACACTGGTTACTGTCTTGACTCTATGCACTAACTTGAGGCTCTTCTTCTATTTAAATCAATTTAGATGAGAGCACATACTAAATTGAGAAGGTTACCTCATATGACATGTTGGCATAATCTATGATTTGTCATATGAAGTACGAAGAATTCAACATTTGCACTGGAGAGAAACATAGATAAAGGTGAGAAAGTCATGATCTTAATAATAATCACTTCCAACTCCGCGAGCTTTCGCAATACCAAAGAATTAACATCCACTAAACTTCCGAGCTGAGCTTAGCAATGGAAGACATCTTGTATTGCAGCACATAGACTTATGGATAATGATTTAACGATTCTAATGCCCAAAAGATGATTCAGATGAAAACCTAAGCCTCTGTGAAATCATGGGATCCTAAACCTGCTCTGATACCATTGAAAACCTCAATCGAGTAGTTAAAATAAATCACAGTCCGTTGATCAGACCCCACGATAAACAGTAAATTAAGTAATGATAATAAAATGGTACAAAATAAACTTTAAAGTACTGAAAGTAATCATACAGGCATACAAACGAAAGTAAAAATGAGCTGAGTTTTACCTCAAATCTGATTTATCTAAAAAATGAAATATACAATCAACTGAAATACTGAAAACATAGCCTACCTATGCAAATCCCTAATCTGGTGATCCCTGTAAAAACAAGTTCCAAACTGGGTCAGGCCCACTAGTAAAAATATACTGCAACACAAAAAAATAAACTTTTCTTATATTAAAATATGTAATAATGAGTACTACTACTCTTACCATTTGACTTTGATCTGTTCATATATTTGACTTATTATGAGTTCTGTCTCATTATCTGATTTCTACTGGTTAATGATTTTTGAAGTTTCTGAATTATATCTGCGATAAGTTCTAGTAGGATTCATGATTGTCTTTATAAACTTTATTAGTACTAGAGATCACACCCAACTAAAACCTGGAGTCTGGGTGACAAACATGATGGTGCCTTGAACTGAGGTAAATTTCATGAATATCTTATTAAATCTTGCTTTTAATGGCTATCACACAAGCTAAAAACTGTCATCTAAGTGGCAAACCTTGTGATGCCCTGAACTAAATGTCCTCGAGAGGAACATAGACTCATGTCTGAGAGGGACGATTGTCTTATTAAATCTTATTATTAATAACGACCGTGCACAAACTGAAAACTATAGTCTAAATGACAAACCTGATGGTGCCCTGAACTGAATGCCCTTCGAGAGAAACACAAACTCCTGTTTGAGGAGTTCCATATCTAGAAACAAGGGTCATCGACCTAAGTCTAAAACTCGTACAGTGGTGTGCTTTCACCAAAATAATGAGGGTGAGGGCTCCCCATTTATTTTTCATGTGTTTTATCTTGCACTTTAACACTAATGACTAACATTTTTAATTGATTTGTTCATGTGTTGAACTGATAATTTCACGGTCTGTCTGAAAATCCTGCTATATTAACTCGATGGATATCTGGTTCAAAATTTTTAGGTTAAACATGATGTAATACATGATTAATATATAACTTATTTATTGTTGGCCTACTTGTGGCAATAAGAACTTTTATTATCGTATGCGCGTACTAACGTAATTTAATTCATGAATTAACCCAAATGATATGTCTAACTGAAAGGAGTCGAATTTCTTACTTAATTGTGCGGCGCTCGCAGATGCGGCGAGGTGGCATAATTCTGATTAGGTTATTCTGACTGCACAAATTTGTTCTTTGGTTAACCAAAAAGGTTCACTTACACAAGAGATCTAGAAGGGAAATTAACACATATTTATTTCTCCTAAATTTCAAAAATGTTATTTCATAATAAAAGAAATGATCTTACAACATCTCTTATAGTAGAGGGTTATGATCTCTGAAACAGAAACGACCTCGCCTAAAGTTGGGGTTGCTGAAACAATTACGGTTATGAGGATCCAAACCCTAAATAAGGCTCCACAACGCTTAGTTGAAAACGATATACGAGATGCTTAGTTATTAAAGGCGCAAGACGCAATAAGGCGCCAAAGAATCTTGGAGCCTAGGCGCAAGGCTTAAGGCGCAGACACGCGCCTTACGAAGGTAAGGCACAATCACATTCATTTTAAATAATTATCATTAAACACCAATTCATCTTCTAGATCAAATTCTTCTCATTAATAATTTATTACTATCATTTATATCTCTTAAAAAATTAAATCAATGTGTCATTAAAATCATATTTAAGTCTTGACGCTCGATTATGTTTCACAAACATTACATCATGCAAAATTATTGAATTTTTACATTATTTTTTCCTTTATTTTGGAAAAGAAATTTATATTACAAATTTGACTCAGACACGCCTTTAATACTCCAAAGGCGCACGTAGTGCGATCATCTGAGCCTGGAGCCTTAGGGCACCCGAGGCGCGCCTTTAACAACTTAGACAGAATGATACACAAACGTTAACTGAAATTGAACATGAAAACATAATACCTGAGCACAATCAAAGGGGAGGGTCGATCGACCACAAATCTCTGTTGTGGAGACTCAAAAGGGCTTTTCTAATGTTTCTAGAGTAGAGGATGACGACTAACATGTCTGAATTTCGAGGAGAAGCGAAGAACCAAAGAAAACCCTTCTGCAAAGAGGCATCTGCACTAACATGGCAAGAAGTCGAAACACTGCCGAGAGGGTTGAATCTGTAACACCCCACTTTATAGGCTAACATCACAATTTTCATAATTCTCATACATCAGAGGCGCCAGATAATTGAATATTCAGCAGTTATAATTACAGAGTACATAAGAAATATGCAGAAAAGTAGAACATGCTATGTAACAGATACAGTCTATCAAACTGCCATATAGTACATTCACGAGTTAGTAGATAACCCAACATATATGTATACAAAAAAAAGGTTATCTCAAAACTGTGTCGTGAGTATGAGTGGACTACATAGAAATATAACACAAATACTGATCAG